>JAOPTO010001429.1:96514-151571 GCA_033822845.1 Tetrapedia diversipes | reverse complement strand
TTAACCCTTTGCGGTCCTATGTCGAGCATCACTCGACACAGCGCACAGTGGGGTATTTGTCCCGAAAAATTGGACAAAACTGTTTCCATATTCAATCAATTTTTAAACTGACATAACTTCCCTGAAATTTATTCAAATTCGATAAGACAAAGACGATTTTTTAGTTAACCCTTTGCAGTCCTATGTCCAACGTGTCTCGACACATCGTCGACATAGGACCTGCTGAAACGAAATTGCGAATGCAGCGCGGACCGCAAAGGGTTCAAAACTTTTGTCCGCTACTCTATTCAAAACGGCACTTTAAAAATTGTCGAGCGTGACTCGGCGTACAAGTTACTGTGATAAAAACTGACGTCGAGTCACACTCGACGAAGGAGTATAAAGCGTCAAGTAGCACCGTTAATGCGTTCGCCAAACAGCTCAGCAATTATCCCTTGCAGCTTCAGCTGCACCCTGCAGCGAGCTTCGTTCGCGCGAGGAGCGTCGTTTACACGCTGTCCGCTGGAACAGCAGCTTATAAATCATTTCTTGCCTCGATCCCGAACGGGTCGCTTCTCACGGTGCAACCATTAGCTGTTTCGTCGCGTCCCCTTCCTCAGTGCCCGGACCTGGGGCAACCTGGACGACTTTCCGCTCACGTTTTCACCAACTGACCAGAGGCCGTGTCGATCCCAGAGCCAGGAGATTCTCTAAGGCAGCTGGATCGGCGAGGTTCTGGGCGATGACTGAGGGGAGGAACGATAGAGGGGTTGGAAAGAAATTTCCTGGAAGGAATGTGGGTCTGATTGGTCACAGTTCAAGGAAGGAGGTCCAGGTGGTCTCGTGAGCATTTTCAGTTGTAACGTGTATTATTTGGTGGACGAGAGTCGAAGCTAGTAATCGGATTGTACGAGACGAAAGCGAGCAAGTGACACCATGTATCGAGATCGAGGTGAGATAGAGTGAAACGAGCGATTCGACAAATCCTAAAGCAATCGTATAGGACCTTTGTGTTGACGATTGGATATACCGGTATATATGGCAGCCAGGAACCCAAGATTTAACAAAAGTGTTTCGTTTTTCTTTTTAAGCTGATACCTGAATTCAGAGTTAAATGTAGAAGTGAAAAAGTTATATATGTGAAATAACATTGAATTCGATCAATATTCCAATCTTTCGAATTATATGATCTATAGCAAGAGACGAGAACACAAGTTGTACGTTATTTTTTCGATCAACGATGAAAATACACGTGCTCTATTTTTGTGACTACGTGAAAAAAGGTGAGCGTACACAAGTTGCAACCTATTAGACCCGCATTCCTCGGTCTCGTCGACTTATTAGGCCGCTACGGTAGATAGTGTTGGGATCTCAGAAAAACCGGGATTTATGGAAACGTCATAAGTAGGGTCAGACAGAACGAGCGAGGTATATACCACCCCTCTTCTTGCCCCTGCTTGTCTGCCAGCGGACATCTTCGCGATTCTGCACAGCGTACACGAGCAGGCCAGAGGCTAAGGCCGGGGCGCATCTTTCCCAGAGATCTATCTGAAAACTCGTTTCGACGCGCGCCACGGGACGCTGGACCGAGGCACAGTTTTCTTGCTAGCGGAGTCGGCCGAGTGTCGATCCAGCTCACCCAGCTGAACCAGTTCGGGGGACACGTCCATCGTTTTTTGGTCGCGGTCTAACGAGTCGGATATGATGAAATATAGCGCCACCGATGATTTAGCGTGCACGTAACGCGCAAAGAATGTTAATCCTACGAATAATTTTGTGACCGGGTTGGCTAGGTTACACGCTTAGGCTTAGGCTTTAGCTTTCACGTTCAGTTTTAACAGTGAGAGGGTGAACAGTTTGATCGACCGCATGGAAGATGGTGTTGAGTTCATTCGAGCCTATATCTATTCATCGATGCTATTAAAATTAATAAGGAAGTTGAGAAACGGTAAGATAAAAAAGTAGATGCAAATAGTATGATCATTAATAAAGGTATACAGATAAAACTAAGGATATTGGGAAATAACAGAAATATATATGTAGGAATGCGATCGAGTGGATACGAGTTTGGAAAAGTCTGACGAGTACTTGAGTTGGGC
The DNA here is from genome assembly GCA_033822845.1 of Tetrapedia diversipes. Taxonomy (NCBI): domain Eukaryota; kingdom Metazoa; phylum Arthropoda; class Insecta; order Hymenoptera; family Apidae; genus Tetrapedia; species Tetrapedia diversipes. Next base: position 149,493 of record JAOPTO010001429.1, on the reverse strand, counting down.
GATTGTCGTGTGAACGCAGAATGTTTGGGCACGAATGTTTGTAAGGCGTGAAAAATGAGAACCTTAGAAAACAGTGCGACTGAGAAATTCTAGGTGGTCGTGACCGAATGCGTAGAGTGAGAAAGGCAGACAATTAGAATGAAAGGAAACGAGTGTTTGGAAGAATATATGACGGGGAAAATGCGAGTGCGAGGCAGAAAGTATTGGACGGTGAAGGCAGAAAGTATTGGACGAAAGGTTTTTGATTGTGAACGTAAAAAGAGCGTTGAAGTTGCTAAGTTGTAAAGTCGTTTAAGTTGTTTTTGTTAAATTGTTTTAAATATACTTTTATTAATATTTTAATAGCTTTACTTTTATTTTTCACACCTGAATTCCATTTTCCGTTCTACAAAAATCATTTTATAGAACTTTCCTATATATATTTAGATGCACTTGAGATACGTTCGATTTCTCATTGCTTTAACATAAATACAGCGACTCTTGAAACTGAATAAATACTTTTTCTTATTACATTCTTTTATTTAACTTAAATATACTCGTTGGATGTAATATTCAAACGGTATCGAATAAAATACATGTTTACACGAAAAGCAGTTAGGCAATAAATTTATACCTGAGTTTAATAAGAAATATAATTTGTTCGCGGTTACCTGTCGATCGGATAAACTTTTCTAAGAAAAATTTGGGACCCACGAAATTCTACCCACCGTCGACCAAAAATTAACACTAAATTTACGGACATCTCTTATATATCTATTTCTAATATACATATACCAAGGAATAAGGTATACGTCAAACAGAATTGAAAGTTGCAGAACTTAGAGGGAAATAGATTTGGGTACATTTAAAAAAGATTGCTAAGAATAATAGTGATTGTTTTTGCAAATTTTGCTCATGAAGTTTGAAACCTAGTGCAAAGGACAAGTTGTATAATTGCTTCGTGGATCGAATTTTCGTTCGCAATACCGATTGCGTGACCGAACACGCATGCGCCGTTCGTCGCGGGATAGATTATTTTGCGCGCAATTATACTCGTGTGAATTTTATTTTTGCAACGCCGATATCGCGTGCAGCGTTCCAGCATGAAGGATATGCACCAGTTTCGCGTTAAAGAGATACTCGATTATCATAGCTAGTTTTGTAGAATTTTACACGTGCACAGGAATCGATCTGCATACCAGATACTTTCCAATGTACCCGGTTAATGTTTCCAGATACCTTAAATATCCGCGCGTTAAGGTCTCTCGGCAATTTTACGTTCACCGTCGGATCCTTTTAACGCAACCTGATTAACCGTCGAGTGAAACATCCGCTTGACAATGTCGGAAGCAAATGGCATACTCAACCGAGACGAGGAAACGGGTTTAATTCGTTTCTTTTCTTTCTTTCAGTCGGATTGAAAAAAAGTATCGAAACGGGGGAAAATGCTTCTCGTCTAGTCACATCCTTGCTCGTGAAACCTGTTAATGACCAGTTACCCAGCCTCTTAGACTGCCCCGACTGCATTTACCTGGCTGGCTTTGCTGGCCTCTACCTGCCGATCAGTATGTCGAAACCTCCTCGGTTCCCTCTTTCGATTTCGCCGGGCAATATAAAATAACTCGAGCCGATTACATTCTAAATACACGTTCCGTGGAAAATTGGGCCGTTCCTGAAAAATCCATTTAACGTTTTATCGGTTTCGCGAGCAACGGCTGTCGAGCGATAAATTTCGTCACGGATAATGGGACAAGGTATTTAAGAGGGTGGAAGCTGTTGCTTAAGGTCGCGGGGAACGTTGCTGGGATACCTATCTTCTTCGTGTTATCCTCGGTGATGGATATTTTAGTGTTCGAATAGTTCGCCAACCGGAAATTAGAAATTTAATTTTACTAGGTGTTACGCTCCGTCCATACCCCTTTAACAATCACCTACACGTATATAAAACTTGATTACACTAACGAGAATAATCTTAAATGACCCCCCTCGAGTATTTCTTCCCAACCAAACATAATAATATCTCGACGAACGAACGAGCAAAGGTCAATTTACAGTGGCTCCAAAAAGTATTCGTACATTGTATTATAAGGAAATTCATCTACTTCTGAAATTCTGATTTCAATGAAACTTTATGTGTGCACAGAGCATGGTGTATTCTGCATGGAGCAATCTTTTTGGCGGCAAAATATTTTTTAAGGGGGCTGATAACGAATCTCAAAGTTTCAGCGATTTTTCACGCTTTGAATACAAGCATTCCTCTGTTCTTTTTTTATGACAGGGCGATAGAGTATTAAAAATTAAACATCTTCTATTTGAAAGGTTTTGCTTCTTCAAGTATCGTTACAAAGTTATCTTTAAAAAATGAGAGAAAACTCAGAAACTTTAACGCTGATTTCACCACTTTAATATGGCATTTAGATGAAAAGAAGAGATTAATTGATACGTATACTATTACGATCTACATACCCATAAAGTTTTATCAAATACTTCAAACAGACTCAGAATTTCAGGGTTAACCTCTTAGCTACGACGCGCCACTATAGTGGCTCTCGCGCATGGCATCTCTTTATATACCATACCCAATTGTATTATTAATTATTAATTAATTTATTATTAATTCGCGTTAAACTCCACCGTCCAAGGAATAAGCCTCGCGCACAATTCAGCCATGCCTAAAAGGTTAAACGAATTTATTTGTGACATTGTGTACGAATACTTTTTGAAGTCACTGTATATTGTCCATTGGAACATATCCCGTTTTCAATAAAATCCAGTTGGTGAATCGAACAAAGACATACCGTAGTCCTTTCCTTTGCATAGAGTTGCGGCTCAAACATCATCAAACATTATCGAGAATACCGTTTTGGCTGACGCGATGCTGTTTTCTTTGAAACTCGTTTAAACGAATAATATAAACTGACCTTAACGTACACCTGTACGATTTTAACCCTTTGCATGGGACATCGTAATCCTAGCATATGATAGTTTCGCGAATTTTCAGACGTTAGTTCAGATCCGGACGTTAAACAGTCATATATGTAAATTTTAATATACGGCTTAACTAAACTAAATGAAATTTAATATACGTGAATCATAGTAAATATTTCGAATTTGAAAATTGTTGAAGTTAGTATCATTAAACGATTCTAACGGTCACCTCTCGAGTGCAAAGGGTTAATAAATAAGGATAATCCCAACAAAATCAATTCGCTTTAACTCTAACCTAACCCATCCAGGTTCCTCGATATTTCTCTCGATTTTCTCCTCGCCATTTATAACCTCGATTTCATTATTTCTCAGGAATGACGATCCTCGGCCAACGCATCCCATCGCATCGTTCAGCTGCTCCACCATCCGGTGCGCAGCTCAATCTCTCTGGAGCACATCCGGTAGCGCCTCACGACCTCGCCTCGCTTCTTGCTCGTCCCTTCGGCTACGTGTGTTCCCCGTAATACGCGGTTAGGACCGACATACGCGACCGCTCGTGTTCTGCTCTGCCGCCGGTATTACATAAAAGAGCAAAGTGGGAGGGGAAAGTGTGAGAGAGGGCGGGGGCAGAGGGAGAATGAGAGAGAGAGAGAGGTTTCTCGCACCGTTTGCACATATTTTATGATTTATCGTCGTCCTTGCCTGCGCAGAAATTCCTCGACCGATTTTTTCGCGTCGCACGCACTCGAGCGAGCGCGCATGCGCAATCGATCGGTTCTCTCGCTCGATATCGCCGAACCGTAATTTCTACGTGCCTTCTCCTCTCACCCCTTTCGTCCTCGCCTGTCTACGGTGCAAAGTTGGGAAAAAGTTTCCCAATGGACAGGGGGATAAGGGACAGGACAAGAGACTTGTTTCAGCTAACCTTATCTACGACGTTACGGTAAAACTTAATTTTAACATTAACGTTACCAAAATTGCTGAGTCCAATCGATCTTATTTTGCTCTTCCTATGTAAATATTCTGCAAATTTCCAATTTTTATAGGAAAGTTCTATAAAATGATTTTCGTAGAACGGAAGATGGAATTCAGGTGTGAAAAATAAAAGTGAAGCGATTAAAATATTAATAAAAGTAGATTTAAAATAATTTAAGAAAAACAACTTAAACGACTTTACAACTTAGCAAGTTCAACGCTTTTTCTACGTTCTCAATCAAAACCTTTCATCTAATACTTTCTGCCTCGCGCTCGCATTTTCCCGGTCATATATTCTTCCAAACACTCGTTTCCTTCCATTCTAATTGTCAACCTTTCTCACTCTACGCATTCGGTCACGACTACCCAGAATTTCTTAGTCGCACTGTTTTCTCAACTTCTCATCTTTCACGCCTTAGAAACATTCGAGCCCAAAAATTCTGCGTTCGCACGACAATCGCCCAACTCAAGTACTCGTCAGACTTTTCCAAACTCGCATCCACTCGATCGCATTCCTACAATTTTGGGAATCCACCATATTCCAGATCTGAGAATTTTCTATGGTTTTTCGTAAGTAAGTAGCTAAATATTTGTTATGTATTACATTTTCCGTTTTTAGTACAATCCCTTTAACGTAAATATAGCGAAGTTTAGTCCTTCACAGGTTTCATGTATTGTTTCTAATTCCGCTTCTAGTACATCTCCCTTTATCGCCAGGATTTCAAAGCAGAACGGCGATTATTAATGGACTCGCATAAACATTGGAAATTCCATTTCCACGCGGATCGATTCGATCTGACCTTTGAACGAGCCGGTCGCGGATAAAAATGCGCGCCTGGCATTTAATCGCGGGAGGGGAAGGCCTTGGGGCGGGACCGAGAGTAATTCGTTTCTGGGTTTCGCAAACAACTGATCGTTAATTGATTACGGATTCATGGATCAAACGCTGGTGGGCGAGTTCGATCGAATTCGCTGTTAAATGCGATCGCAGGCAAATTTGTGTAAATGCAACGGCGTAGAAAACGTGTCGCGCTATTGTTTTACCTGAAGTTAGATTGGGCGGGCAAATCGAATGAAATAATTCAAAAATAATTACACGAACAACGTATTGTTTTATTTAATTAAAATTTGTAGTTACATATAATTGTTTACTGGTTTATTTCAACGATCGATCGACTTCTTTCGAATTAACTGCTTATTTTGTTTGAAAATAATTTATTCTTTCTGTTCACGTCTGATTTGAAGATTTTCAGAATATTATAAAATTACTAATTTCCGTTTCATATACTTCCGCCCCGTTTATTTAAGTGTCTTTTATAGCTTCATAGATCTGACGGTATGATGTTGAAAATGACAAGCTACGAGTATCCTTAACTGGGAATTAATTACAGAATTTACGTGCACGTATGCAGTGGTTTCAAGTATTCCGATTGGAAACTTCAAAAATGTTTCCGCCGGTCTACAAATGGTTCCACTGTTTTCATGACCGTGGGGCAACCCTTGTAAGTGTTTAACTCGGATAATGACCGGTTAAAGTCTCCCATATATACTAATAATTGGCGTATTCCGGTAGGTCTGGATTTAACGCAGCTGCAACTCGATTAAACAGCTGGCAGGGTCCCAGGAATGCAGTCCTTCTTTTAGTATCTTTAATCCTACGGTCACAATATTTTCCTGCCGTTTCAGTGACATTTAACGCTTACCATTTTTATGTTTCATGATATATTCGCCTAATAATATCTAGAATATTATTTTTTACAAGTTTAATATTCAGAACTCCGAATGTTTTAAATCACCAAATTTTTATGCTATTTCAAGTGTAATAAACTATTTTAACTGTAATAAACTAACTTTAACGAACTATTAATAATTTTATACAATTTTTAATATCACGATAAACAACTTTAAACAATTTAGGCAGCCCCTGTAAATAAATCTTATAAACTATTTTACAATAAATTATTTCCTAAATTAGATTTCTTAAGCGGTAAAGGAAAATAATAAGAAATTCTTTTCTGGTATTTCAGAATTCATTATTTTCAATTTTCCATTAAGAAAATAGTCCAAATTTCTATGTATTATTCATTGAAATAATATAATACAAAAAACACAAATAAATAAATACATCAAAGATACTTAGTTTCTTGGAAAACTAACTCCGTTTCCCGAACCGAGCAATTATTCGCTACCCGATGTTCCACACGAATGTGATACTTCTTCGAATGCAAATGACCGTGCAGATAAGATTCGAGAGGGGAAGGGGGGGGGGGGCGAGAGGAAGAACAAGAGGCGCGAATGCAGACACGAAGGAAGGCAGGTTCACCGGTTCAGAGCGTGTCGAGGACGAGTTCAAGGACATACGTGAAACACTGCTCACCGACTTTGGATCCTCTTATTGTGGATCCAGAGAAATCGTCGAGATCACGATACGCTGATAAGCTCGTTCGCTATACGGCATAACTCGCGGCGAGCATGCATCTAGGACGCACAAAAGTGCATACATGTGTCTTCGAATAGATAATATCTGTAATTCTTGTGTCTGCTCGTGTACACTCCTACTTAAAAGTTTCACAGCACACGTTATGATGTGTAGGAATTCAGAGAAATTTCGTCGAAAGGGATTTGTATTACAGGATGAAAAAATACGATGCTACGATGTTGTCAACGATTTTACTGAAAATATAAAAGTTGTTTTGAAATTCATAATAGCTCAAACTATTTATTAGAAAAAAAGGGAACGGCTGATTTGAGATTGTTGAGCAAGAGTGTACGTCTTGTTACTTGAAATAATATTTGTTGCAAGATGGTGGAATGCTTTCGATCATTCTTAATCGCACGGAATGGATAAAACTGTATACGTGCACAGTCTTTTAACACATTTTACGTTATTACGTATGATTTACCGATGTTTAACACTAGAACCACCGACAATTAAAGTGTACTTATTTGCATGGAATAAATTGAATTGAAAATTACATGAAAAAATACCGAATATATAGAAAACAAATCTTTATTTACACCTTCTGCAGAAAATCATAATAAATTTTAAAAACTTTACCACATTGAATTTATAAGGTTGCTATGAGTAATCACCAACTGGTCATTTTGACTGGTTTGGTAGTTCTAGTGTTAAATTAGAAAACAGAAACAGCGATTTTTAAACCTTCCGTATTTCTGTACATTTTTAATATTTCTCAGACGAATATCTTTGTCTCATTGTGTAATTTTACTATTACCAGGTTTAACGTAAAATTACCAATTTTCACGTTAGAATAGAAAATTGCTATCGGTCTGCTGTGGCTTACCTTTCGATTTCAGAAAAGATAGTGAAATCGAGTTCCTCGTTTTTGTCTAAAGCACGAATCCTATTTTGTCCAATCTCGATAATATTTCATTAACCCTTTGAGTGCGGCGTGCTCTCGGACGAATCCATCAATATGGACGACGCGTTTTTTGTATGTCAGTCGCTACAATTGATTGTCCACTGACTGGTGACCAAAACAGTACCCGGAAGTTTGATACCATTCTTAGGGATTAAAAATAATAATGACAAAGTAATAATGGCATATTTAGTTGCTATGTTACATAGGACAATAAATTCTATGTTGAATTAATCAGTAAAACAGTAATAAAGGTGTTATAGTAAAGAAATACAGAGGACGTATATTTACGTCTTTCGTATATATTGATGGACTTGTGAAGGCGTATATTTACGCCTTTAGCGGTCAAAGGGTTAACATGTTATATTCCATGTTAAATCAATCGATAAAACAGTAAAAGATGTTATAGTAAAGAAATACACAGGACGTATATTTACGTTTTTCGTATATATTGATGGACTTGTGAAGGCGTATATTTACGCCTTTAGCAGTCAAAGGATTAACATGTTATATCCCATGTTAAATCAATCGATAAAACAGTAAAAGATGTTATAGTAAAGAAATACAGAGGACGTATATTTACGTCTTTCGTATATATTGATGGACTTGTGAAGGCGTATATTTACGCCTTTAGCAGTCAAAGGGTTAACATGTTATATCCCATGTTAAATCAATCGATAAAACAGTAAAAGATGTTATAGTAAAGAAATACAGAGGACGTATATTTACGCCTTTCGTATATATTGATGGACTTGTGAAGGCGTATATTTACGCCTTTAGCAGTCAAAGGGTTAACATGTTATATCCCATGTTAAATCAATCGATAAAACAGTAAAGGATATTATACTAAAAAGATGCAGAGGGCGTATATTTACGTTTTTCGTATATATTGATGGATCTGTGAAGACGTATATTTACGCCTTTAAGAGTCAAAGGGTTAACATGTTATATCCCATCTTAAATTAATCGATAAAACAGTAAAGGATATTATAGTAAAAAGATGCAGAGGACGTAAATTTACGGCTTTCATATATATTGATGGATCTGTGAAGACGTATATTTACGCCTTTAAGAGTCAAAGGGTTAACATGTTATATCCCATGTTAAATCAATCGATAAAACAGTAAAAGATGTTATAGTAAAAAAATGCAGAGGGCGTAAATTTACGGCTTTCGTATATATTGATGGACTTGTGAAAACGTATATATATGCCTTTACCACTCAAAGGGTTAATAATAATTTAAACAACTTTTCAGCTTAACAAATTCGACGTTCTTGCCCCTCTCACAATCATGCTCTTTCTGCCCTGCACTCGCATTCTCCCCGTTATATATTTTTCTAAACACTCGTTTCCTTTCTTTCTAATTCACAACTTTTATAGTTGGATAGAACTTTAACTAATTCAATTTATGTTCTATTGTACTGAGCCATCCTGGTCTTTCCTACAAAATTTATTTTCACATGTTTTCCAGTTTTAGAAATTGGTGCGGTCAACTCGTGGTCATATAAGTGGACAAACTTCAAACTAATTACAATTAATGTTCTAGTGTACTGAGTTATCTTGGTCTCTTTTATAAAATTCATTTTCACGTATTTCCCAATTTTAGAAATTGGTGCGGTCAACTAGTGGTCATATAAGTGGACAAACTTCAAACTAATTTCAATTAATGTTCTACTGTACTGAGCAATTGTGATCTCTCTTACAAAATTCATTTTCATGGGTTCCCCAATTCCAGAAACTAATATGGTTAACTTGTGGCCACATAAGCGGACAAACTTGCTACCATATAACCGGATAATGCTGTACTCGATTGCGTTTCCGTTTACGCGGTCGCGGTCGATGACTGTGAATGTAAGAAAAATCAAGAGCCGACATAGTACATTAGAAAAGCGCTTTCCATCGATGTTACTTTCGTGAAAGTCTGGCGTTCGATTGTTCAGGTTCCGTTAGAACTGATAGAGCTGAACGATAGAAATGAGTTGTAAAATCGATTTCTGCCCGCTGATTTTCGCCGTTGGCGCCGTCGCCGGCGCCGAAGGGTGGATCTATTGCGTTTTCTCTTTCTTAATCCCCGCCGTACGGTGCCCAGGTTTCTTCAGACCCAAAACTGCGAACCGTATCTCTATGGAAAGTCGAGCAGGCTACTGGGCTGTCCCCTCTCAAGGCATTATTTCGAATACCTCGATTATCCGAACTACAATGATCGTTGAACTACATGATCGACTACAAACCAATCATGAATTTACCGAACACAAAATCTCGTGAATTTTGCAGAAATACTAATAACGTTCTCTTCCCTTTCAAATTAATTAACACTAAATTTACGGACATTTCTTGTATATCCATTTCTAATATTCATATACATGCGCCTTTTGACTTTAACACATTCTACTTTTGCACAATTCGCTATTTGGCACATTTTTAAAAATTCAACTTCTTAAATCTTTGCGGTCGGATGTCCCCTCTCAGGGGATATCAGACTTTAGCCATCAGACTGCAATGGTGTTCCGATCAATACTTTAAAACACAGATTTTGGTGCATATTTTTTTACATCCCTCCAATTTCGAACATTCGCACACACTTTTAAGAACCAATCGCGTGCGAAAGTCGAGGGACGCCTGTATTTCGAGGCTGAACCAGTCCAAGCGCATCTCGCGGTCTCCTCTCGACCGATCTCTAACCGACTCCGTAGTTAACCGACATCGAATTCTACTTTCCAACCCAACGAGCTCGGATTTCAATCGGCCGTTCGCGGCGCACCGACAACTGTCCTATTAACGAGATCGTGAAATCGTCGCCGTCCGTGGTAGCGTTCTGGTTGTTTACGTCTTCCTCCGATTTTCTCGCCGCTCGATCGCGAATCGGTGGAAACACCTTTCGTTAGACGTTGGCGTTTCTCTCGCGAGAAAAGACCGAGTCTCTTGACCTTTTCTCCGCGATGCATCGCCGTGGAAAGAGATACTTTTACCGATGAACGGGGAACGCGTGTTCGTTGTAGAGCTGTTTGAATACTCGAATGAAGCGTGCCACAGGGGACATTAGGTAATCCAAAAATTCGGAGTTTTTTGAAACTATGGATTTGTTTGGGACCTCAAGAGATATTGTAAACTATTTTGTTTATCGGCTGTAATTCGGTCTTTCGGGGTGTAAGTACCCCTTATCTATATTTATGTATATAGGTGACCCCAAAATTCTGATTCTGTTGAAACTATGGGTTTGTTTGGGACCTCAAAAGATACTGTAAACTATTTTTTTATCGACTATAATTCGGTCTTTCAGGGTGTAAATACCCCTTATTTATATATGTGTATATAGGTAACCCAAAAATTCTGATTTTGTTGAAACTATGGGTTTGTTTGGGACCTCAAGAGATACTGTAAACTATTTTTTTTATCGGCTGTAATTCGGTCTTTCAGGGTGTAAATACCCCTTACCTATAATTATATAGATAATCCAAAACTCTGATATTTTTGAAACTATGGGTTTGTTTGTGTTGGAAATTCGTATCTTAACGAATAAACAAAAATCAATCGCCTCGAAGAAATATTTATGTAAGGTCGAGCTATCGGCTGAGGAGGTTCCGGGAACGGGTCAAGTGGTTTTCCTTACCACGCTGTGCGTAAGAATTAGAGGACCCTAACGAACTGTGTCCTTTAGCCTTTTTCTATTCATTCGAGTCTTGCCTCTCGCTGTGTAGAGATCAGGTTTAGAAAGCGATATACCTTCCCTTAGAAATAAAGTCTAGTTAAAATATTAAGTGAACAGTTATCATTATTTTATTCCTTTCAATCCATAATCTCCAATAGGTTATGGGCCCAGATCACATTGTTTAAAAACTGTAGATTGTGTAAAGTGAATGTGTTATGTATAAACTATAAACTGTGCGAAGTGAACGCTATAAATTAATCGTGTGCTGTGAAAGTGCAACAAACTAAAAATTAATATAAATATACATATACGTTGAAACCTTTTTCTTTTTCCTTTTTTCTTGTGATTTGAGAACAATGGAAAACGTAGGCATGAAGCGGAACATTAAATTATTTGACGGTGAACGTTACAGTGTTTGGAAATTTAGAATACTTGCAGTGTTAACTGAACTAAACGTAATCCGTGATACAAGCATGAAGGTACTCCATGCAACAAGGCATAAAGGATTTAAAAGAAACAATGATTTTGTGGCAAGCCATAAAAATTATAAAGGATATAAAAATTTTAAAACATATAAGTCGTCTACGAAACGATCTTCGACATTTGCGGCAAAGTGTTACCAGTGCGGAAGGAAAGGTCACGTGAAGAAGGGCTGTTACCATTTTAAAAAGGCCCAATACAAACAAGAAAATAGAACATTACAAACAATACAATATGCACAGCCATCTACATCAGCGGAACCAACAGGATTTGCTTTCATGGCAGGAAATAATGGAAGCAAGGACGAAAGCAAAACAATAACCTTTTTGTTGGACTCAGGAGCTTCAGACCACCTCATCAATAGGGAGGATTTAACAACGAATTTCCAGATTTTGCAGACACCTATAAGAATGTCGGTGGCGAAGGCCGGTACTTTTATAACGGCAACAAAAAGGGGCACGTTAAATATAACGAGTGATATGGGAGTCACTGGCGAACTTCGGGACGTCCTATATGCACCAGATGTCCCACACAATTTGTTATCGGTATCAAAGATTCAGAATATGGGAACAACGATCATTTTTGATCAAGAAGGTGTAAGAATCTTGAAGGACGGTAAGGTCGTTATACGGGGTAAGTCTAAAAATAATCTTAGTTCTATAGTCTTTGAAGTAGAACATGGAAGAGTGAACTCTGTTATTCAAAAAGATAATAGTTTAAAAGGTAGTTTTGAATTATGGCATGAACGCTTGGGACATATCGGGAAAAATAAATTTCTGGAATTAAGAAATAAAGAAATGATTAGCGATATAGAATTGGTAAACAAAATAATACCAAATGATAACTTATGCGAAGCTTGTATAAAAGGAAAACAAGCAAGATTGCCATTTCAAAAGAATAAAGATAAAGATCACATAAAAAGACCTTTGTTAATAGTTCACTCAGACGTGTGCGGTCCAATCACTCCTTCTACAATAAATGGTAAAAATTATTTTGTAACGTTTATCGATGAGTACACTCATTATTGTGTAACATACTTAATGGTACGTAAATCTGAAGTTTTTACAGTTTTTAAGGATTATGTTGCAAAGAGTGAAGCTCATTTTAATTTAAAATTGGTAAACTTATACTGTGATAACGGTAGAGAATATTTATCAAATGAAATGAAAGAGTACTGTATTGAAAAAGGCATTACTTATCACTTGACTGTTCCACGAACCCCACAATTAAATGGTGTAGCAGAGAGAATGAATCGAACGATCACAGAAAAAGCTCGCGCAATGATCGCTGGTGCGAGATTAGATAAAATTTTCTGGGGTGAAGCCGTTCTCACTGCTACATATTTAGTTAATAAAATTCCAACCAAAGGTTTGAAACAAAACAAAACACCGTTTGAATTGTGGCATGGTAAAAAGCCACAAATAAAGTATTTAAGAATTTTTGGTTCTACGGTATACGTACATAATAAAATCAGTAAATCAAAATTCGACGATAGATCGTGGAAAGGAATACTGGTAGGATATGAAACAAACGGATATAAAGTGTGGGATGTGGAAAAAGAGAAATATGTAGTTGTTAGGGATGTAATTATCGATGAAACTAATTTCTTAAAGTCAAGGCCTGTAATTAGAATGGGAGAGATTAATGGTGAAAAATCTCAAAATAAAACTGATGTTTCTGACTTACAGTCAAAATCAGTGGATGAGTTAAATAAATCTGATAATGGTAAATCAGATAGTTTAAATTTGAAATTTAATGGAAATAAAACTGATGTTTCTGACTTACAGTCAAAATCAGTGGACGAGTTGAATAAATCTGATAATGGTAAATCAGATAGTTTAAATTTCAAATTTAATGGAAATAAAACTGATGTTTCTGACTTACAGTCAAAATCAGTGGACGAGTTGAATAAATCTGATAATGGTAAATCAGATAGTTTAAATTTCAAATTTAGTGGAAATAAAACTGATGTTTCTGACGCACAGTCAAAATCAGTAGATGAATCGAGTAAGTCTGGTAATAGTGAAACAGGCAAATTTAATTATAGAAGCTCGAATAGGAAGAATGATAATTCTTTGAATGATAGCGTAGAAATGAATAGGGAAAGTAGCTCTACATTTCAAGATAATATTAATACCGAAAATAAACACAGTAATAAAAGAACCCAATTAGAACCTAGAAGGAGTGATAGAATTAAAAAGCGACCCCCTATTTCGTATAACGAAGAAAGCATGCAAACAGATTATTTAATGTGTGCACAGTCAATAGTATGTGATACTCCTGCATCATATCAGGAGATTAATGATAGAAATGATAGAGATCAATGGAAACTAGCTATTAAGGAAGAAATTGATTCTCTATTAATAAATAAAACTTGGACTTTAGTGCCGAGACCTAAAGATAAGAATATTGTGGATTGTAAATGGGTATTCACAGTCAAAAATGATGAATTTGGAAATGTATTAAAATATAAAGCACGTTTGGTTGCAAGAGGTTTCAGCCAAGAATATTTAGTTGATTATAACGAAACTTTTGCTCCGGTTGCCAGAATTTCAAGTTTTAGATTTATAATTGCTTTTGCCAATCAGTTTAATTTATTAATCCATCAAATGGATGTTAAAACAGCCTTTTTAAACGGTAGACTAAAGGAAGAAATTTATATGAGGGTACCTGAGGGAATTAAAAGCGAAGAAAATCAAGTTTGCAAATTGAATAAGGCCTTGTATGGATTAAAACAATCAGCGCGATGCTGGTTCGAAGAATTCGAAAAGGCTCTTAAGGAGAAAGGTTTCGAAAATTCTCCAGTTGACCCTTGTATTTATATTTTAAACAGAGGAGATGTTTTTAAAAACATTTACGTTGTTTTATATGTTGACGATTTAGTTATTGTAACAGCCTCTATCGAAACCATAAATAGTTTCAAAAATTATTTAATGAATAGATTTTTAATGGTAGATTTGAAAGAAATTAAATTGTTTCTTGGATTAAGAATCGAAAGAACTGGAGAGAAAATAACTCTAGACCAAAGTATATATATTAGAAAAGTTTTAAAGAAATTTAATATGGATAGCTGTAAACCGATAAATACTCCTTTAGAAACTAAACTTGATTACAAAGCTTTAAACGTAGATGAAGAATTCAATGCACCCTGTCGAAGTGTTATTGAATGTTTAATGTATATAATGGTGTGTACGCGACCTGATTTATGTGTCGCTGTTAGTATATTAAGTCGGTATACAAATAAAAGAAATAAAGAACTATGGAATTGTCTCAAAAGAGTTTTGAGATATTTACAAGGTTCTATTGATATCAAATTGACATACACGAGAGGTAAATACAATAACATTTTAACAGGCTATGTTGATTCAGATTGGGGAGGTAATGATATCTCGGATAGAAGAAGTACAACTGGATACATATTTAAATTATTTGAACAGTGTACTATCAGTTGGAACACAAAAAGGCAATTGTCTGTGGCAGCTTCATCAACTGAAGCCGAATATATGGCTTTATTTGAGGGAGTCAAAGAGGCATTGTGGCTGAAATCTTTAGCAACCAGCATTAAAATAAATATATCTGAACCCACTATAATTTATGAAGACAATAGTGGTTGTATTAGTATTGCAAATAATCCAGTAAACCATAAGAGATCGAAACATATTGATATTAAGTATCATTTCACGAGAGAACAAGTGGAGAATAAAGTGATAACTTTAAAATATATACCAACAGGTAAACAACTGGCAGATGCGATGACTAAACCACTTCCAGGACAGAAGTTCTTGGAAATGAGGGTTGAGATGAAAATAGTATAATTTTTTTTTTGTTGTATTTTTTTTTTTTTATCGTTTAATTATATTGAATCAAAATGGTCTGGTCAGGTTTTACTGGGTTTCCCTTGACCCTTAGCAACGAATGTTGGGCCATATTGTAATTTCCCAGAGGAAGAAGGAAGGTATATCGAAATTAGTTAATATCAGGTTATTAAGTATGTGTTTAAGTCTACTGCTATATATAAGTTTTCTTTACTATTAAGCATACATGAAATTTAAGTTTTTCTTTTTCTCTTGTTGTTTTATTTTTACAATTATCAGTTAGATAATTTAGTTTATAAGACTTCTAGATTAATTTTTGAGGGGGCGTGTTGGAAATTCGTATCTTAACGAATAAACAAAAATCAATCGCCTCGAAGAAATATTTATGTAAGGTCGAGCTATCGGCTGAGGAGGTTCCGGGAACGGGTCAAGTGGTTTTCCTTACCACGCTGTGCGTAAGAATTAGAGGACCCTAACGAACTGTGTCCTTTAGCCTTTTTCTATTCATTCGAGTCTTGCCTCTCGCTGTGTAGAGATCAGGTTTAGAAAGCGATATACCTTCCCTTAGAAATAAAGTCTAGTTAAAATATTAAGTGAACAGTTATCATTATTTTATTCCTTTCAATCCATAATCTCCAATAGTTTGGGACCTCAAAATATATTGTAAACTATTTTTTTATCGATTATAATTCGGTCTTTCAGAGTGTAAATACCCCTTACCTATATATGTGTATATAGGTAACTCAAAAATTCTGATTCTGTTGAAACTATGCGTTTGCTGAGAACATCAAGAGATACTGTAAACTATTTTTTTATCGACTATAATTCGGTCTTTCAGGGTGTAAATACCCCTTACCTATAATGTGTATATAGGTAACCCAAAAAATTCTGATTTTGTTGAAACTATGGGTTTGTTTGGGACCTCAAGAGATACTGTAAACTATTTTTTTTATCGGCTGTAATTCGGTCTTTCAGGGTGTAAATACCCCTTACCTATAATTATATAGATAATCCAAAAACTCTGATATTTTTGAAACTATGGGTTTGTTTGGGACCTCAAAAGATATTGTAAACTATTTTTTTATCGATTATAATTCGGTCTTTCAGAGTGTAAATACCCCTTACCTATATATGTGTATATAGGTAACCCAAAAATTCTGATTCTGTTGAAACTATGCGTTTGCTGAGAACATCAAGAGATACTGTAAACTATTTTTTTATCGACTATAATTCGGTCTTTCAGGGTGTAAATACCCCTTACCTATATATGTGTATATAGGTAACCCAAAATTCTGATTTTGTTGAAACTATGGGTTTGTTTGGGACCTCAAGAGATACTGTAAACTATTTTTTTTATCGGCTGTAATTCGGTCTTTCAGGGTGTAAATACTCCTTACCTATAATTATATAGGTAATCCAAAAATTCGGAGTTTTTTGAAACTATGGATTTGTTTGGGACCTCAAGAGATATTGTAAACTATTTTGTTTATCGGCTGTAATTCGGTCTTTCGGGGTGTAAGTACCCCTTATCTATATTTATGTATATAGGTGACCCCAAAATTCTGATTCTGTTGAAACTATGGGTTTGTTTGGGACCTCAAAAGATACTGTAAACTATTTTTTTATCGACTATAATTCGGTCTTTCAGGGTGTAAATACCCCTTATTTATATATAGTATCGTCACATTAAGTTAAATTTTTGGCAAATGAAATTAAACTCTGGGCAAATAAATTTAAACTTAGAGTAAATAAAGTTATTCTTTAGGCAAATGGAATTAAACTCTCAGGTAGCAATAAATTTTATTTATATAATTTTAGAAAATGCTTTTTCAACTGGGTTCAGCATTGGTGAATAAGGTGGCAAAAATGTTATCCTTATTTTCTAAAATTAAGAAGGTCAGTCACTGATTACAGATCCTTAGGCTGCAATTTCGAACTTTTCGGAAGAATTAACGAAGAAATCTACATCCACGATACGGTCGTCATTCTATTTATATTTATATTTTTTGTAGATTCTATTTGTAAGATTTAGAGTATACTCACAGCTCTATTTCGTGTAATTTCGTGTCTCTCGTGATGGATCGCAGTCGATTAAAAGAGGTACCAGCAATATTATTGCGCAACGGTGTTTTATCAAACATTTCCTACGAAAACTCCGGCAATTATTATCGAAGTAGGTTGGACGAACACAAAGGTTTCGTGCTTGAACTTTCGTAACATCTCCGCGCCATTGTTCGCCAAAGACACCCCCTGATCGGCGCTTCTTACGTAACACGCGGACGAAATCCCAATTTGCTTTTATTGCAGCTTCGATTACCGACAGATAGTCGGGGAGGGAGGGAGATTTTTACGTAATCGAACGTTGACTCGATAAAAGAAACGAGGAACTGAAAGCTTAGCGTTCGAAGGAATTCCTTCAGAAAGAAAATGCATTCCATTTTTATTTCTTTAACCACGCTTATCCATTAACCCTTTGACTGCCACGCCGAAATCACATATTTCGCTCAGGACGTCACGAGAGTACACCACTAGATGCAACATTTCATAGAAATTAATCTTTTATTTTCAATCTTCTAATGCAAATTTTTAATTGCTCAATGGGGCACTTTTTATTTGGTAGTACCCTCTAATTAGCGATAATGTTTAACATGCACTAACTGTCAATTTATTTATTTGTTTATTATTAAACTAACTTATTTATTTATTACTAAACTTATTTACTTATTTATTTATTATTAAACTAACTTATTTATTTATTTGTTTATTAATTTATTATTGAACTAACTTATTTATTTATTTGTTTATTTATTTATTATTAAACTAACTTATTTATTTATTTATTATTAAACTAACTTATTTATTTATTATTAAACTAACTTATTTATTTATTATTAAACTAACTTATTTATTTATTTATTATTAAACTAACTTATTTATTTATTATTAAACGGACATTAGATCCTTTTTAAATGTACCAGTGTTGAATTAATTAAAAATTGTACTTTGGAAGAGCAGAAAATGCAGTTGATGAACTGTGAACAACACTAGTTCAAACCCAACTAATAACAACAATAAATAGAATCAATGGCAGCGCCCTTGTTACGGAAAAGATGAGAGATCTCCACATTCTTTCATCTGCCATTGACTCTATTTACTTTTGTTATTAAGTTAATCTTGGACCAGTGTTGAATTGATTAAAAATTGTAGTTTGGAAGTGCAGAAAATGCATTTGATAGATTGTAAACAACACTAATTCAAGACTAGCTAATAACAAAAGTAAAAAGAATTAATCGTGCCCTTGTTATGGAAAAAATGGGAAAACTCCCCATTCGGTTGGCTAACTGTTAACCCTTTGCACTCGAGAGGTGACTATTAGCTGTTTAATAATATTAATTTCAAAGATGTTCAAGTGGAAAGTATTTACTAAGATTTGCTTATATTAAACTTCATTTAGTTTAATTAAGTCATTTACTAAAATTTGCATATATGGCTATTTAATCTCTGAGTCTAACTAATGCTTAAAAATTTGAGAAATTATCATTTGGCGACTAAAAGTCGCCTCTCGAGCGCAAAGAGTTAAGCAGCACTGCTCGAGACTAATCTAACCTAAAGGAGCATCGAAACTTGGCATCGGTAGGAAAAGGTGCGATTCGTCGATTCTCTGGCGAGCAGCAAGAGCGTGTGCCAAGCGTAACATTTGAACGAGGGCGTAGGCCTCTTTGTGCCCCACCGTGCATTCACGGGGGTACAGGTGAGAACCGTGTCTGTGTTGGTGACGAATGTGCACGCGCATCGGTGGCGAGACGATTACACGGACGCTTACACGCTTAGGCTCGCTCGTCACAGAAGATAAGCTCATTGCACTCGACGCTGAACGCGGTTGTTTAACTGGTTGTTTCGTATAGTGTACACCGTGTGCATTATACAAGATGTTTCAGGTTTTAACCAGATATGTGCAAGAATCCAAAAATATCGGGAATTCTCGAGAATTTTGAAAACTAGTGTGATATTTCGGGATTCATCTACGAAACCAAAAGAACCTTAAATTTTAATAAAGAAAAAGAATTTATATTTGACCGAAAGTAGAACTAACAATAAATTATTGTCGGAGATCATAGAGAAACTAGCTTTCTTAGGTGATAATACGAAATAAAATAATCCACTACATGTATCACATAATTGGTTACTATTTTTATTTTAAAAACCACTTATAATTTTACAGTTTCGAAGAATTCTGATAACTTCAGAAACTGCGATTTTTAAAGACCCGGAATCTCGATTTTTAACCATTCTAATCCTATTTATGAAAAAAAGAAATAGGAAATTAAAACTGTTTTCAACGATAGAAAAAATTATTTTTCCTTATGTTGAATTTCAGATATTTAAATGGGTATTAAGAAGGTTAACAGATTGGTTGTATTAATTGTACTTATTCTGTCGCTTTAGCATAGGAATTGTTGGTATAGGAATATATCAGCTATATTTACGTTTAATCTGTTTATCTAAGCTGTATTTACTATCTAAGATCGCCAAAAACATTTAAAAATAATTGTTAGTAAGTTGTTAGATTTCATATGACAGACATTTTGAGATTAATTAATTCTGAAAGCGTTAAAAGCATCAATGATAATTTTGTGGTAAACACAAATCAGATAAAAAGATTGAATGTAAATACTGGTAACATAACAATAATACACACTTAAGATTACTATCAAGATTGCATCGCGATACTTGAAAGTTACCATTTCTTTCGTATTTTATCCATAACTGTTGAATAAAGTTATAAACGACCTGTGTCTATATAACATTTCTTCTCTTATTTAGATCCATAAAGTACATTGCAAAATTTTTGCGATTACCACGTTCAATGCGAACACAATAGATTTATAGAATTGTCGGCAAACTATTGATCAGAGCTTTTAATTTCAGGTATTTAATAATCTAATAATAATTAATAATAAAATCTATACAATCAAATAAAGATAAATATAAAAATTAAGTTTAATAAATGTAAATTTAGTGCCAGCAATAGAGGTTATTCCCAATTTCATAAATTAACTGATAAAAATCACTAAGTAAGTTATAGATTAAAAATATAATTTTGAAATATTAAATTTTTGGCGACATTTAATTTAATAAAATAGGTTACAATAACTTTTCAATTATACCACTTAACGCACAAGACAAAACTTACACGACAGTCTCTTATGCGCCCCACTGAACACGTTAAAACCTGAAAAACCCTGTATATATATACAGGGTGTATTGTAGTTATGTAATTCTTAAATATATTTATATATTTATATTTATTATATTCTTATATAATATTATAATATTATAAATATATTTATTATATATATTCTTTTTATATAAATTATAATATTATAAATATATTTATTATATATATTCTTTTTATATAAATTATAATATTATAAATATATTTATTATATATATTCTTTTTATATAAATTATAATATTATAAATATATTTATTATATATATTCTTTTTATATAAATTATAATATTATAGATATATTTAAGAATTACATAACTACAGTACACCCTGTATATATATACATACACACTCACCGATACCGTGTATCGAGTGTATCATATATCGTGTACTCACAAGCTGAACGCACCCGCGAAATCGCACGCAACCATCGAAGCGCGTGGAACTCGGTTACATAACGTGTTATTTCGAGAATTACACGGATTACCTTCTGCAACTTCGATCGCAAAACGTGTCCATAGGCGTTTCGAGCCACAAGCGGTTCCTTTTTTAATTCTTCCCCGTCGCCAATCGATGTAACGCAAGTAATCGGGGCGAAACGTGGCTCGTTTTTGCCTGTTGGCTAAACATCGAGCTTTCCTGTTTTTCTTTTGTTCCAGCAAACTATATACACGCATACCTACTGTAAACCGCAAATGTATTTCATGTCCGTCTAACAAAAACTTATAACGTGTACATATATAAGTTTCGTGAAAACTTGGTTTCGAATATGCATTACTAATTCATAAGTATTTATTCGCTCAATTTGTCTTGTTTTGTTACAAAACTATAAAAGAATTGGGAAAAGGAACTATTCTTCTTTGTTTTATTCGGAATAATTATTAACACTTAGCCGACCGAATGGGGAGATCTCCCATTTTTTTCTCAACAAAGCGTTGCAATTGATTCTATTTGCTTTTATTATTAGTTAGTCGTAAACTAGTACTGTTCATAAATTCTCCAAAGTACAATTTTTAATAAATTCAACACTAGCTCAGAACTAATTAATAACAAAAGTATCGCCTTGTCAAATCAAAAATTGTATACTTATTTTAAATATTCTGTTACATTACGTCTATTATGTTTATAATCCAATTGTAGGTAAAATTAATTACTATGAATTAATCTTTTATTTATTTTTGTACAATTTTTCGAAATAAAATAAAAATTATTTGTAAATTTATCTAATAAATTTATTTAATAATTATATTTATTTAAATTTATTTAATAAAGAGTAATAAAACGGGCGTCGCATAGTTCAATTATAAATGAAAGTTTCGCTATAAATAAAATTACAAACAAACTATAAATTAAGAATTATATAACTACAATACGCCTTCATTATCAAAGCGAAATAATGATCATTTTGATAAACTGTACATTCGTGATTCATGGCTTTTAATGTTTTCGTAATTTATGATACATATTTTTTCTAAATTGCGATTGCTTATCGCTAATACATGTATCGCATTTGTACATGTAACATTATTCAGACACCGATCAAGCTATACATAGCAATTGTCGGTCACTTAGATTTTAGGCTGAAGCACGTAAAAAAATCGTGGTCAATTATATTCGTTCGTCATAAGTATACCGTGGATTTTTATGCAAATTCATAATTTAATAGACAAAATTAGAAAAGATTTCTTTCACTCTCTAAATATTATAACGTGTAATTCGCTTTCGATATTTTATCGATCCCACATATTACATGAACGGAGCTTCTTCTCTCATAACTGCAAAAAGACGGTCAGTCCAGTTTTATAAGCAAACAAAACTTTTCATTATACAAACACAAGGAAGGAATCGATTGAGCGATAATCGTGCACGATTAACGCGATTAAATCGTGGCACTGTAATTTTCTTCGTCGTTTTCATTTTGTAAGACGGAAGTAGGCACACGGGGATCGTTAATGTTAATACGAGTCGTGCGTCGCCAAGAAACCTCGGTAATGCCTGCTCTTTCGTGGCCTGGCAAATATACAGGTGAAAGAAGGGAGGGGCAACCACGTTTCTCCGAGCGAGAGGAGCGGTAACAACAAATACACTTACTCGCAAAAGTTAAGGTACAAACGTTTAACACTAGAAACGTTCTACGCTAAAATATTGCTCTATAATTTCATTGTTACACTCTGGAAAATGTTCAACACAAGTTTCTTCGTCAGGCCTCGATGCATTCGGTTACGTTCACCCGAAATTCCTTTACTCGCCACTTTGTTTCAAGTGCTCATTTTTCGCGCCTCAGAGACACTCTAGTCCAAACGTTCTACGTTCACACGGCTATCGTTCAATTCAAGCACTCTTCACACTTTCTTAGAATCGTACCCACTCAATCGCATTTCTACAATAGTAACGTAAAAACAACTTTTCGACTTAACAACTTCGACGTTCTTGCAGCTCTCACAAACATGCTCTTTCTGTCCCGCGCATGTATTCTCCCCATCATGTATTCTTCCAAGCACTCGCTTCCTTTCTTTCTAATTGTAAACTTTTTTCACTCAACGCATTCTGTCCCGTTCACCCAAAATTCCTCAGTCACGACGTTGTCTGAAGTGCTCATCTTTTGCGCCTAAGAGACACTCTAGTCCAAACGTTCTACGTTCACACGGCTATCGTTCAACTCAAACACTCTTCACTCTTTCCTAGAATCGTACCTACTCAATCGCATTTCTACAATAGTAACGTATAAACAACTTTTCGACTTAACAACTTCGACGTTCTTGCAGCTCTCACAATCATGCTCTTTCTGTCCCGCGCATGCATTCTCCCCGTCATGTATTCTTCCAAGCACTCGCTTCCTTTCTTTCTAATTGTCAACCTTTCTCACTCGACGCATTCTGTCATGTTCACCCAAAATTCCTCAGTCGCGACGTTTTCTCAAGTGCTCATCTTTTGCGCCTCAGAAACACTCTAGTCCAAACATTCTACGTTCACACGACTATCGTTCAACTCAAACACTCTTCAGGTTTTCCTAAGCTCGCATCCGCTCGATCGCATTCCTACATATATTAGAAAATTTCTTACTTTATTTAGTAGAGTGGATGCTAGGACTCAGGTGTGAGTAAAATAAAGTGAAGTGCTTAAAATATTAATTTATATTTATATTTAGTTTAATAGTGACAACTTAATTGTATGTAAAAACAACTTTTCGACTTAACAACTTCGACGTTCTTGCAGCTCTCACAAACATGCTCTTTCTGTCCCGCGCATGCATTCTCCCTATCATATATTCTTCCGAGCACTCGCTTCCTTTCTTTTTAATTGTAAACTTTTCTCACTCGATGCATTCAGTCACGTTCACCCAAAATTCCTCAGTCGCGACGTTTTCTCAAGTGCTTATCTTTCGCGCCTCAGAAACACTCTAGTCCAAACATACTACGTTCACACGGCTATCGTTCAACTCAAACACTCTTCACACTTTCCTAGAATCGTACCTACTCAATCGCATTTCTACAATACTCTTAATATACAATATTCTGGAGATGGAGTATTGTTACTCGTACACCGACAATCGCGTAGCGATAAATATTATGAACGAAAATACTTATCCTAGCAATATCAAGGAAGGCTACTTTATTCACAGTATATTAGTACTTTAGTGGGGATGTTATGAAAATAATTGACCAGTATTAATCCACCGTGTAATAAACTTTATTAACCCTTTGAACATTGAATATTCTTGGTCTAAGTGCTTCGAAGAGACGGTACACTATCCCTGAAGACGGAGTACACTGATTATTCGTTCACTGACAATCGCGTTGCTGTAAGCGAAAGATCGAAAAAATTGGCAAACGCATATTTTCGTCCATGGTCCCTACAAGCAACTTTCGTCAGCACTAAAAGTTTAACGTCGAAATGTTTGGCCACGAAAAAGGTCATAAGGTGAAGAACACAGAAATTGACAAACGCATATATGCCTCCATAGCCCGTACACGCAATTTTCGTCAGACGCATATATGCGTCCACAGCACTCAAAAGAAAGAACGTAGATTACGTTCTTTCTACGTTTAAACGCACGTAGTTACGACTGATCATCACTAAGCATCTAGCGTCGTTACCTAGTGTGTTGCCCCATTTGCCTGCTCTCAGGCGTAAAATAGCCCGTTCTTTAGTTGCTTATAACTAATAAACGAAGCGTCAAACGCAATATTTTTACTCTTGATTTTCGTCTTAGAATGTTGCATAGAGTTATTCCTTCAATTTTCTCCTAGCTTCGTATATTGTTAACATTCTAATCACTTCACTTTTATTTTATTTACACCCGAGTCCTATCTCCCGTTCTACTAAATAAAGTAAAAGTAGAATTTCTATATAGTATTCAGCGCTCGAAGGGTTAAATAATGTCCTCTTTCCAGATATCGGTCAGCACGGTGAGCACCAGAAGATTCAGCCGTGCCGGAACTCCGAGCTCGATCCTCTCTTCGGACAGCGACATCCGGTTCACGAGAAAACTTGGCGGCCAGTATCGTTGCGGATGCTGCGTGTTAGCCGCGTTCCTGCTGTTCCTTCTTTTCTCCGGGGTCTCCATATACCTTGGCTGTAAGTACATGCAAACGCGACAGGCTTCGAAATTGATCGCCGTTTCACGCGAAGTAGAGCGTTCCGCGGCTCACGCGTGGCGCAAATTAACGATAATCCCGTCGTTAGCCGTTCGGTTGAACGTAAAGATCGCTCGACCGAGGAATCTGAAACACGCGAAACGTTTTGCTCCTGCGCTTTCTCCGCGAACCTGCACGACCGACGCTGTGCTTAAATGAAAACTGTTCCACGGTTAACCGACCATCGACGGTCTGATAGGCATGAAATCGTTTCGAGGTGTACAGGGTGTCGATGAATAACGAACTCAGGCGATTCCTTAAAATTCCTTCAAAGAGTATTTAGAAAGAGGGAAAAAATTGGAGAAGACAACTTTTTCATTTTCCAGTTTTTCCAGTTTTTGAGACGATCAAGTGTAAAATTTCGCTGTGTTCTTTTAATTAATTTATTTAAGCAACTTTCGCTACCTTAATACACAATTACGGTTAAGATACGATACGCCATGTTTTTGCGACATTTACAGATTATTAAATTCTAGGAGAAATAGAAAGTTTAATTTTGTTAATTATTTTATTTATTATTGTAATTAATATTTATTTATTATTACATATATTACAAGATTACAATCATTTTAGTGTCTTAAGATAAGAGATTACTGAAACTTATAATTACTAAATTCTAGAAGGATTAGAAAGCTGAATCTTGTTAACCATTTTATTTATTATTAAATATATTACAAGATTACAATCATTTTAGTGTCTTACTTATAATTACTTATAATTACTAAATTCTAGAAGGAATAGAAAGCTGAATCTTGTTAACTATTTTATTTATTATTCAAAGTATTACAAGATTATAATAATTTTAATGTCTTGAAATAAGAGATTGCTGAAACTTATAATTCTTATAATAATAATAATTTATTAATTGATCGACTAGATATCCCTTTTTCTTAATCCTTTGCACTCGAGAGGTAACTCTTAACTGTCCAATAATATTAACATGAAAAATTTTTAAGTTCAAAATATTTATCAAGATTCACTCATATTAAATTTCATTTAGTTCAATTAAATAATGTATTAAAATTAATCAATCCTTTGTGTCCGAAAATTTGAGAAACTATCATTTTATCCTTTCTGAAATTCAGCAACATGTTGTACATGACTGTACTTTTCGCTATCGTTATTGCATTCTTCTCGCATTTATCGAATCGAATCTTCGTTTCGCATTAAACGCGACCTTACACTTCACGATAAATTGAATCCATTGGTTTTTAAGATCCCTGCTTATCGTCACATACTACCCAATCCTATAAACCAGAGTTTGTAACCTAGCTAACTGCCACTTCACGAAAGTAAACTTTTTTTCTAATATTATTGCCAATTTTAAAACTGAATTGTTCAAACTTTCAAAGGCCACTTAAAATCATATTACCGCAATATTACAATATAATTTAATTTAACTTAATGTGTTCTAATCCAATTTATTCAATGTATTCTAACGTAACTTATTATAAGGTAATGTTCATTTTATTTTTATTTTTATTTTTTCTTTGCTCTTTTTATATGTTGCATTACTATACCTATACAAAAACTAGAACTTTGATCTTAAATTCAAATCAATAAATAAATATCATGCTACTTGAACTCGCATTAACTGCCAACTACGAGATATTTCGTATCAATTGATCACAGAATAAGTTTATAGCCGTTTAAATTACGAATTAGTAGAAAGGATGAACGAAAATTTTATTTAATAATATTTTTTTTTAAGGACAAATCTAATATCAATTTTTTATTATCAAAATGATAACCCATATTTTTTTTTTAAATGAAATCTTGGCGCCCAGGATAAGACTATCTAAATTTGTCTGGCAGTGAATGGGTTAATCGAGACCTACCTGTACATCCAACAGGGATCATTGGCCGTACACAGTATACCGTATACGCTCATTCCGTCGAACGTCGAACTGTTCACGGTGTCTGAACGTTTCGTGGAGTGTAAAGTGTGATCGGGGTCTTCCTTTGTTCTTAACAACCTGCTTTTCCCCTCACAAGTGCGTGTACTTCACCTTGAGATCGCGTTCAACCGTATACGATGAACGAAGAGTAACACGCACGAGGAAACTCTGTCTAATTGATGCAAATAGGCTGCCGATATTCGTGCTAGAGTATAACGGTGAACGTCAAGGTATAGATGGACCGAATATGTATAAGGTGTTTCTAGTTTTTTTTTCGACAGACTGTAAAAGTATTCCATTTATGTTTCATTTTCTTTTTTATTTTATTGAAAGAATACATTTATGGGGAGTTTGTATTGCCAACTGAAAATCAAATAATATACTTAAAAATAAACCCTATTGCTTTTAGTATAAAAATAAATGCGTCCAGAGAATAATATTTAACAGATTTTGTTGTATTCAACGTAAAAATAATTAAATTGGTTAAATTTTATTAAACCAAAACCCTTATTAAACCAAAGGGTATCCACCCGTGAATAAATAAATAAATAATTAAATATAATACATGTAGACAGGGAAGACCTAATAATATACAAAGGTATAAATGAACAAGCACTGCAAAAATAGATTAGGATTGGAAAAGTTTGAACTGAGAATTAGATTTCATTTATAAGGTAATATAGTATTTATTGTTTACTTCAGTACACGAAATTTATTTATTATACTGTCTCCCACATACGAATTACTTCATTTTTGCTGATCCTTTGGTCTTAAATTTTTTTCCTCTACTGTACATCTTACAAAATTGAAATTCATGTGATAATTTAAAAATTCCATCCTAATGTCGCTGTTGTTTCCATTTTTTTCACATCCTGCTGTCTATACTTTAACATTATTTTACAACTTTATAATATATTGTTCGCGATCAAACTTCGTAGATAGTTTCCTTGTCTAAGTTGTGCAATTTTATTATTCGCGGTTTGTCAGAAAGAATTGAAGGCACTCCGTGAAACGGATAAGTTCAAAGATTCACGAGGAGCCTGAAATGAAAGTAACGGGCACAATGGATGTTTGACGAGTGCGCAAGAGAACCTGAACTTTTGAATCTTCAAAGCGGTCATTCAGCATTCCCTGCCATAGAACTCTGGGGAGGGATAGCAATAGAAGACATTTCAGGAGGGGTCATAAATTAGACCTTTTCTAAGGCTACCTGGTAAACCAAAGGGAACGAGTATTTTTGTAACTGCTGCAAAGGTTTCTTGGGAACTTTTCGACGTTGACGAGCGATCTCAACATCGGTGTTATGATTTTTCAAACACTTCAAATTTGTCAAATAAATATTATGAACTTGACAATATCAAGGGAAGGCTGCTTTATTCACAGTATATTAGTACTTTTGTGAGGACGTTATGGAAATAATTGACCGGTATTAACCCCTTGACATACAAATAAAACGGAATTTGATGCGTCCGAAAAATACTGTTTAATTCGGTTCAACTGACTGGTTATATTCAAGTTTAGAAATCGAATATTTTATTTTGAAATTTGCATTGCTATATAACATATGATCAGGTTGATGTGTTAAGTAACATTATTAACCCTTTAACCTACAACCACAGGCATATCCCGTAGCACGATGATCGGGCCCAATATAAATGTTAGCAGCGGCCCCTCCTAAAGTTATAAATATTTGTGAAATATTTGATAAATAATTACAACCTGATGTAATAATTGTGGTAGATGCAAGCACTACAAAAAGTTTATTTATACAAAAATCAGTAACACAAAATTAATAATCTGCAATGGTGAGATACCAGTTGTGCGAATGGCCCGAAGGCTACGCGAGCTTGTTTACGTTTTCGGCCCAAAATTCTCGAACGTAAATCGTAGGTTAAGGGGTTAAAAATAAATTAGTAGTTCCGTAAAGTATAAACCATTTCAAAACATTTTGGAATATGTAGACAGTTCTTGACGTCTCGGAGACGTCAAAGTTTACAATGGTACATGGAATAGACCGTCATTTTGACTACTCTGGTAGTTCTAGTGTTAACGTAACAGTAATCGTACTGCGTTGTTTTTTCGTTGAAAAGCGAAAAAGAGGAAGATCGTAGGCCTCGACGTATTCTTATTCCTTTGAAACGGGAAAAGAAACGAACAAAGAGAAGGATGGACGCGGCCAGAGCCCATTGAGGTCTTCCAACACGCAAACATAACGGTTCGACCGAGTTACCGAGAGAGCGCGTGCGCTGCGTAACCCGTGATCAGCCATTTTGTCGGCTGACTGAAAACGCGCCGCGATAACGTTGCAAGGAGGGACTCTTGCGCGTAGACGAAGACCTGTTTCGCCAGAAAGGAAAGCGAATATGCATGCACACGAAACGAACGAACTTGCCAGACGTTCTACAATTCATGACGCGCGAACATAGAGAGGCAAAGGTCGAAGAGGATGCGCGCGTTCGGGTCCAGCCGAGGGGGGCCTTGAAAGTAGCAAAGCTAACGGTCTGACCGAGTTGTCGAGCCATCCTGCTTGTCACCCCTCCAACGTTCGACCTCTAAGGAGGGGATCCGTGTCCTTGAATCATTTCAAAGCTTCGCCACACTAACCGAATTCCCCTCTCAAAAGTATTCCTCTTGTCGTTCGAGGAATCGCGAAATCATGAACTATCCACGAACGTTAACCCCTTGCCGTACCATTTAGCTCGACGAAATCTAGACTCAAAAGGTAGAAGGTTTCAAACGTTTCAATGGTTACTTCTCCCATCGAACTATTTTTAGTGCTGTGTTTGTTGTGAAGGAAAAGTGAAGGAAATGGAAAGGGAAGGGGTATTTCGTCCGAGGCCTGCTAGTGGACTCATCAGTAAGGCTTACCTAACAGGACCATGCCTTCGACACAGGAATAAAAAGGATTATTTCGAAATTTGCATATACAATAGCGGACAAAAATTTAAGACGAGAGGACAATGTAGATCATAGTTTTATGGTCTGCAAATATTGTCTGTACATTCATTTTTATTGTTATTATAATGGAACGCTATTTATTGATTAGCACAGAATGCAAATTTTGTTTATCATGCTATTCTTTATAAATTAGTTTAACTTCTTTGACACTTTGACCTTAAACTTTTGTCCGCTACTGTATAGGAACCGTGTCGGACTCGAGTACTTGCGAGAAAGGTAGTTGGTTGATTCTTTCTAGTGAATAAGACAGGAAGATTACCAGAGTTTATATAAAAATTAATTTTACTTTAGAGAAAGATGGTAGGATTCAGGTGTAGGTGTAACAAAATAAAATTCTTAGATATATTTAAAATAATTTAATAGTAACGTATAAACAACTTTTCAACTTAACTTCGACGTTCTTGTTCCTCTCGCGATCATGCTCTTTCTGTCCCGCGTTCGCATTCTCTCCATCATATATTCTTCCAAACACTCATTTCCTTTCTTGTTTAGCAAACGTATCCATATATAATATCCCTTTGATAGTAGTACAGATGAATATTAATCAAAGATTACATTTTTTCCTGAAAATTTAACCTTCTTATCTGAGAAATGAATGCAACGAAATAATGGTTCAAATACGAAAAAAGAGATCATCGAAGCTTCCTTATTTAAGATAGCAATGATTTCTTATATATTTTCGTGCGTTAAATCCGGATTAGACCGCAAAAGTAGCCTGTCACGTTAAGTTTTTGAGATAAATGGACGAAGAGTATTTTTCCTATATTTACGTTGATATTCTACAGATAATAATTTAGTTCCAATATCTTTTTACTAACCTTCCCCTGTAAAGTCAAATTTGATTTGCAATTGTATGATACGAATCTCTTCGCCGAGATACGCCGCATTGGAGTAGTTGCTCGAGGAACACTGTAAATCATAGGTTGTGCTATCATTTTCTAGCACGCTTGTAAATGGTAAAAGGAAAAACGAACGTTGCGCCTGCTAGGTGGCTGGAAAGTTACTCTCGAGCAAGAACGGGCCAGTTGCTTGCGATGTAGATCGACTTAGCCGCAGAGGATCACTCGCGGCTCGCAGGAAATTGTATCCATGGACCGAAAAAGCGGCGTCTGCGGTGCAAAAATGATCGCGAGCAAAGGCACGGTGAAAGGTGAGCCCCGAGCTCGATTGCCCTCGATTCTCTGGTTTGTGTTTACGTTCGTTGATCCGTCGAATATTAACCGTGCCTGGAATAACATGGAATAGCAGTTTCGATGCGGCTGCGACGAGCAAGTGTTAGACGACTACCTTATCCGTGGATAGAGTGGCTAACTTTCTCTGATTGACGACAGTTGTCCTCAACAATTACAGGAATGCGATTGACTGGGTACGATTCTAAGAAAATGTGAAGAACGCGTGTTACTTCGAACGTGTTTTCTATTTGAATGTGGTAGTTGTAGAATACTCATTGCAGAATTTTGATCATTAAATTGCTGTTGCGTTTATAGTTGCTCCGTTATTCAACTTAACCGCTATCGACGCACTAAAAATGTGTTATCATCGAGAAATAATCGTCAACCAACGATTGTTTCGCAATAATAAACTATTTCAAACAAAGAGAAACGTTATTGACGACATATGTCGTTAATTTTCTTGAGCTCTTACCGGGAAACATGAGCTCATGCTCAGAAAAAGAATAAGGATTTGCCTATTTTGCATAAACAGAAATACCATTAATATTATTATAAATCATAATTTTATATTTACATTCTGATGAAACATTATTTCACGATCACGTGCCTTTATTTTTAATATTTTATTTATTTTTGAACCACACATAAATACACAAATATGCGATATCTTAAAATTAACATGATTACTCTTCTCGAACAAAAATGCTTGCCCATTCCACCACGCTGATTTTAACCGATTGAGTCTTTCATGGCATAAACTAGAACCTTAACAATATTTGCTTCAATTTTGTTCAATCAAATTGGTGAAACGGGGTCCATTTTAGAGACGACTGAAGACAGCACTTGTACAGGATCTTGCTCTTAAATGGACCCCGCAATCTTATCGTTAAACCACTTTTACAGTGCATTGGACATAAATCTGAATGCCTTTGTACTAAAGTGAAACATTTAAGTTTTTAACATAGAACTATTTCAAGTTGATTTAGACGAAACCTTGTTCGATGTTTTTACAATAACCCACAAGTAATAGGAAAATAATAAGAAATTAAAAAGAATATATATATATAACGAATACATTACCATTAACGAAGGAGCAGTTTCCCTAATTGGAAAGTATCAACGAGAAATATTTCTGGAATTAGGGCTGCCATCCGCAAAATCACTAGTCGAAGACAGGGAGCAGTGAGAAAGCGAATTTTTCTGCCTAACATGCATACTTCTCTCACAGACATGTCTACCTATCTATCTAAGTCTGAATAAAGTTTTTTAACGAATACTAAACATTATTGTAACTATTAAACATGTTAACTGAACATGTTAAGTTAAATTTGTATTTTGATATGATTACTTTCATAGTGTTTTTTTTTTTACGTTATCCAACATTGTTTTTACATGAAAAGAAGGGTTACAACTAATTTGAAGTTAAGTGGGCTGAAAAGAAAATTCGAATTACGAAAGTATTTCTTAAAATTTCGTTCAATGAAATTTAATTCTGTGTTTCCAGACACGTTCCTAACATCGGATCCTCCAGGCGATCAGATCTTCCTGGCTACGTTCCGAGTGATCGAAGGGGATTCCTTCACCACGGATCTAGCAGATCCATCTACCGAGGCCTTTCGAATACGCTCACGAGAGTACCGCGATCGGCTTAATCTAATCTTCCGTCGCAGCTGGCTGAAAATCTCTTTCCTCGCCGTGGAAATATTAGCGCTGGACGGGTAAGTGATTGAAAGTAAATAAACGAACGAAGAACGAGAACAGAGACGAAGGAATATCTTTGTGGGAGATATTACCATATTCCTTAAAGAGGTTAAACTACTTTTAAAAGTGTGCATCTTCGAGCGATCAATAAAAAAACAAAATGGTAATTTTGTACCATTTTTACTCTAAATTGGCTATGAAATTACTGTTCTTCCTACTATGCATTTATTCCCCTGAGTGGTTGTGTCGTATATACAAATATAGCAAAAATGACATATATTTATACAGATTATCAACTTTCTTGTGTATCTCAATGTTTTCCGTCCTATATACTAACTTGTGAAAACGTATTGTGCCAAACCCTGAAATGATTCATCATATTAATCATTACTTGCAATTTAATCTTGAATATATACAGTTTCAGTAGTTATATGTTTAGAAATAGACTTATGGAATAGACATATTCATGGAGTAACGAACCGTAACGCTCAAAAGGTTAACGAATACGCGAAGAGAAATTTCTGTTTCCATCTGTAATCTTAATCTTGAGACGAACCAGTCGAAAATCGCCAGCCTAACCCCTTAACACTAGATTGTCGGAGTGAGTCAATTTGACTCGCTTGTGATTTTATCAAATTCAAGTATCATGTGAAAGGAATAGAATTAAGAGCGTTTGTGCTAAATGTAATAATAAAATCTATAGAAAATGTATTTTAAAAACAGCACATATATGTGTAAAAACTGTTTTGAACAAACTTTCTTAAAAATAAAGTTCTTTTTTTTTTAAAAACATCAAATTTTCATGTTTAAGTCAAATTGACTCGATGTAGGCAAAATAGGTATATACCCAACATCCGGAAATCTAGTGTTAACTGCACGATCGTCCAATAACAGTTGTTTCTCCTTGAATGGTGCTCGCAGAACCGAAGGTGGCGATCTGGTGGTCCATTTCGAGATTCGGTTCGATCCACGATACCAGACCATCACCACTGCCGACGTCGTCGAGATTCTAACGCGAGAGATCGATCGCGAGACCTCGAAGTACCTGACGAACCTGACGATCGACTCGCAGAGCCTCGAGGTCCAGGAGAGCTTCAAGGCTCTGAACGCTCAGGTTGGCTTGCAAACGACTGCCTCGACACCGCCGCCAACGACCACGCAACCTCCACCTAGAAGGTGCAGCAAATTGGATCTGTTTTACTGCAAACACCTTCCGTACAACGTCACATCCTATCCAAACATACTGGGACATCGTTCGTTGGCTGACGTGGAAGAGGACGTGATCGCTTTCAGGTGTGTATCGAACCACGAACTCGAAGCTAACTTTCCCGAACTGTATGAAATAGCGAACCCTCGTTTAACTCTTTGAGGCACAGGATTTCAGAGAATAAATAGACCCATGTTGCACAGGAATTTTGTTACATTTTAAATTAAACAAACCTGTACTAACCTGTACTGGCAAGTTTCAACATGTCAGTACAAACAAACATATTTATAACATTCTTTTATGGTATTTTTATTTACCATATTTTTATGATATTAAATGTAAACCTATGCGTTTGCAATATTTAGAGGTGGGTTTAAAAATGTCCCACCATGCACTACCGTCCATCGAAAATGTGGGACATTTTTAATCTCACCGCGCTCCAAAGAGTTAACCGGGTCCTATGGGACCGGATAAATGATTAACCTGTTAATCCGGACATATACGTAAGTTCTTCTACATGTTACGAAAATACATGAAATCTGTTGTTCAGAAATTTTGAATGAATGGAAGATAAAATTACTGAGAGAAAGGTTACTTGTGCAATGATCAATTATGACAGCATAATCAAAGAATGCGTCAATGAATGTTGCCTCATGTCAACTAAATGTTGCCTTTCGTAGAATCATGTCTTTAGAGGACATGTAGCACATGGCAATGACACATGTGATAAAGTACAATTTCAGTGAGGCAACATGTAGCTATTGTCTCCAAAGACATGATGTACGTTACTGATATTACTCCAGTGAAACACTGGAGAGAGCATGTTTGTGATATTGGATAGCAATTTTTCCGTACGACACCAAAATTGATTGTGTCATGCTATAAGTTGCACAGTGTTGTTCCAATGGAATCACATCTATAAAGCACAATTCAATGAGGCAACATGTAGCTATTGTCTTTAAAGACATGCTGCACGTTGCTAATGTTGCTTTAGTGAAATACTGAAAAGAGCATGCTCGTGATATCGAGTGACAATTTTTCCGTGCCACACCTATATAGGTTGTGACAGGTTACATGTCGCCTAAATGTTGCCTCAGTGAAGTCACGCCTTAACCCTTTTACTACTTTAAGAACCGGTATATCAGCTTGCTCCATTTCAAGATGCAATGTTGCTTTACTTTTATACAATAATTTTCTATAGTGGAAAATACATCAGTTTACAATGAAATGATAAAAACAGGAAAATACTTTTCTTTTTAACAAAAGTTTGTTATATGTTAATGTTAATAAATATCCTTGAAGTCACGTGTTTCTCAAAGTATTTCTAAGCTGCACTGAAAAGGCTTGTTGTAAGGTACTAAAAGAGTTAGGAGACCACACGAGCTTGCACTTTGTAACAACTTCGCTCCAGTATTATTTCACGAACGTTCTCCGTTTGCAGGGAGTTGGTCGACGCGGAATGTTACCGATTGGCGTACGACTTCGTGTGCCAAGCTTTGCAGCCGGCATGCATATCAAATCAGCCGGAGGACCTGCTGCAGCTACCATGCAGAAGTTTCTGCAGAGAATTCTGGAACGGATGTGGCAGTCGACTTCCAGATAGAATTAAACGACTATTGGACTGCTCGAATTTCCCCGAGTACGCGGATCAAGGTGGTTGCCGAGCAAAGCCAGGTGAACGAACGTGTGTAATCCATGGAAACAAAATAGCGTGGCCGGAAGTGTCGTTAAGGAAATAGTTAGTTTAATAGAGCTTATGAAACTGAAATCATGTATTAGGTCTAGAAGTTAATTTGGTGTCTTCTTCCGAAAAATTTAACATTTATTTATAAAAAACACTATACATCTATTAATCTTAAAAATATTCGTCAACCTTAATCCTTAACCTTAATAACCTTAATAATAATAGTAATTACCTTAGCTCATCTTTCAGAGAATTTCTGAATCCTTTTGTGGAAATCATTTAAAGCCCTCGGAATTGCATTTTACAGCCACGTTATGTCGTTTCCACCGACTATAATCGGTTAAAATTTGTAGATTCACAGTTTGATCTAGAATTATTTATTTAAAAAAATATTTGGTACTATTTCTGAATGTTGAATTTGTAGATTTGCCGTTTCATATACAATTATTTATTCAGAAAGGCTATAACTTTCGTTTCTTCGGCAACTCGTTCAGCAACCCTTGCAATTACCAAACAATCTTTAATCGTAGGATGCGTGCAAGCACTTCAGGCAAAGGCGTTGTCACCAAGAATTTGCGACGGAGTGATCGACTGCCCTGACCTTTCTGACGAGAAAAATTGCGCTTATTGTCGGGACGGCTACATGCACTGCGGTGTAGGTAGAACCTGTATTCCACGTAGCAAGAGATGCGATGGAAAAGTGGACTGCGATAACGGAAGCGACGAAAAGGATTGTCGTAAATACCATTTCTGGCTAATAATTAATTAGGTTACCGTGTAAGTTTTGTCCGCGAGAATACGTGGTCTGCAAAATTCAAGTTTTGGAAATAGCTAGTAAGTACTCGTTTCGACTCGTGTAGCTACCCTTCATTATTATTAACCCTTTGCACTCGAGAGGTGACTGTTAGTCGTTTAACAATACTAACTTTAAAAATTCTCAAATTCGAAATATTTACTATGATTCACGTACATTAAACTTCATTTAATTTAGTTAAGTCGTATATTAAAATTTACATGTATGACTATTTAACGTTCGGGTCTGAACTAACGTCTGAAAATTTGCGAAACTATCATATGCTAGGATTACGATGTCC
Organism: Tetrapedia diversipes; assembly: GCA_033822845.1. NCBI lineage: Eukaryota > Metazoa > Arthropoda > Insecta > Hymenoptera > Apidae > Tetrapedia > Tetrapedia diversipes. The sequence goes on along the minus strand of JAOPTO010001429.1, from coordinate 112,703 downwards.
CATGAGAGAGGGACGGCCGAGTGCAAAGGGTTAACATTTTACCGACCGTCCGTGGCTCAACTTATTCCTTACGCACTCTCAACCGGCTCATTTTAGTGCGGATGTAAAACAGACTAAGCATGTAAAAGCCGATTAATAGGCTTCCGGTCGGTAAAGTGTTAACACGTTGACTGCCAACTACGAGTTATCTCGTACCATGTTTACTTGCAATATTTGTGCAGCTACGAGAAAATTTGTAGCTTATTAATGTAAATATGAATAGATGGCCATCGCGAAGAGAAAAAAAAATCATGGTTAGCTTGAAAAAAACCGAAAATTTATTTATAAATGAACGAAGATCTTTCTGTTACATAAGCCAACTATGATATATTTCCTAGAATATATATATATTTTTTAACACAATTTATATGCTTTTTTATGTTTACTATGAAGTGTAATCAGGATTTTATTTTAAATCTGGCTTCGACAGATATTACTATCAGAAACATTAATATTTAACATGTTCGTGGAACATGTAATTATCTTCCATGGACTGTGTAATTATTCGTAAGCGCCTGTTTTAATGCTCGATCCAACGAACTAGCAAATACACATTTTATTTTAATCTTCTTCAAGATTTATAGTCGTTAACTATGTCGCTGTTATCGTTTATAGAAAATTTATGTGTACGATTCGTATTCCATTTCATTACAAAAGAAGGACGAAACTTATGCAGCAATCTAATTCGTAGTGCAAAAGAGCAACGTGTTCATTCATCCTTCTGTACTCTTCAGTGTCGCTGGCGCCAAGCATTCGATCGGTAAAGTCACAACCGATGGATACACCGTTCGCTGCGAAATATAATAGCGAAGGATTCGTGGTGTTCAACGAGAAAGGTACCATAGGGAAACTCTGCACTGCGAATCTGAACGCCACACTGCCAGGAACGGAAATGGAAACTGTCCTTCAAACCGCCGGCAGTTTGTTGTGCAGTCTATTGACCTACACGTGAGTACACCGTCATTTGATCTTAATAATAATAGTATAGTAGTTATTAATAATAATGATACAGTAGTTATTAATAATAATGGTACAGTAGTAATTAATAATAATGGTATAGTAGTAATTAATATTAGTGACATGGTAACAATTAATAATAATGGCACGTAATAATTAATAATAATGGTACGTAATAAGTAATAATAATGGTATAGTATTAATTATTATTAGTATAATAATAATAATAATGATATAATAATAATTAACAATAATGGTATAGTATTAATTATTATTAGTGGTATAGTAATAACTAATAATAATGATATAGTAGTAATTAATAATAATGATACAGTAATAATTAATAATAATGGTATAGTAGTAATTAATAACAGTAGTAGTAATTAATAATAAAAAGAAGGCCAACAAAAGCATCGTCTATGAATTTTGCTTTAAGAACGATTGCCTGTTTGTCGTAGAGGAGTGAAATCCGTAGAGGTTCGAGTCGACGACGAAGAGGACGTTCAATACGTGCACATGCAGGATCCATCCGCCACAGAGATCACGTTCGTGAGAGCGCCCTGTCCGAGCAAGGAAGTTATGTATGTCCGATGCTCTGAACTCGGTACGAGAAACATCGTAAAAGCTTTATTCTCCAACACAGTAATCCAGAGAAAAATCACTCGTCTTGGTGTCACGAACAGTTTATCTAAACATTCTATGTATTAACACTAGAACTACTGTCAATTAAAGTGTACTTATTTACATGGAAGACATGAAAAAATACGGAATACATAAAAAATCAATCTTTATTTACACCTTCTGCAGAAAATTATAGTGAATTTTGGAAGCTTTATCACAGTAAATTTATGAGTAATCACAAATTGATCATTTTCATTGCTCTGGTAGTTCTAGTGTTAAATACTTAATAACTGTACATGCACAAATACATTGTCGCTCATAAGTATTCATCCTATCTATCGAATACGTGCTTAGTATAACGACGTTAATATAAACCGTATATTTCACCAAAAAACGCTATTACAGGTAGGTCTCGATTAGTGCGAATAATAAATCGCAGGAACTGATTGCGTTATTCGAATACGCGCTATACGATTACTTTAAACATAGTGATTGGTTCCAATCTGACGGAAATGTGAAATATTCACTTTCATGTGTTCACTGAATTACAATAAAAACATGTATTTTAAATATTTTAAATATTTTTAGCAACATAAACTGTACTTTTTTCTCGTTCTTGAAATATTAAACACGAATCACTTTATTCTACTATTCTACCTGTTTGAGGAATATATTCAAATTCCTCGAGTGTAAACAATTTCGTTTTCATTCCTCGGTATCACTATCGCGTTCTTCTTGCGCTTATCGAATCTTTATTCGCATTAAACACAATCTAGTATCATTTTATAATATCGCGCTATTAGAGTTCACATTAATCGAGACCTAGCCGTACACGTTTATTATTACGAGTGTATGATTATTCAAAAGAAGAATAACCTTTTGCTTCAAATTTTTCACAATCCTGAATAAAATAGGCAAATACTTCTGGGCAGTAATAAAATTACAGAAAAAAACAACTTTCACGTAAATGATTAATCCATAATTCATGTTTAGAATGCGGTATACAATCTTTACACACAAAAGGCGATAACCGAGGTCTGAATAAAATGGCCGAGCCAGGAGATTGGCCCTGGCACGTGGCCCTTTTCAAAGAAGAGGTGCACGTATGCGACGCCACACTTGTGGCGGAAAACTGGTTGATTACGACAGCGTCTTGTTTCCAAGGGTGAGTGTCACCAACCCTTTGCGTTTAACACTATGCAATCCTGTGACACTACGTTGGTGCCAAAACTATCGGGAAAATACGAATGGTACCACGTTGGTACCGTGTTCAAAGCTATCGAACAAACGTCAATATTTCATATGTTTTGTTTAACCCTTTCGCTTCGACAGTCCATTCCATTGAAATGCAATCACTGAACGAAAGCACACGCCAGAAATGTGCACAGTACGCGAAGTTTTTATATGTACGTTTTTCTAAGTCTTAAATGACAACTGTGCTTCATAAAACAATCGTTGCTCTAATATAACAAGTATAATTTACGTTTTTAGTATGGAAAAACTTACACAAAATTATATTAGTTATTATAATAATATTAGACCAATTACAGTTTACATATTTATATATTTACAAAGTGCCGGATATATCCGACGTTGAAAGCGAAAGGGTTAAGTAGCAATAAGTTACAGGCATATTAGCAAGCTTTTTTTTCTCTAAAACTTATGCTCTTTGATAATGGCAAGCACGGTTATACGTCGGTACGTCGGTAGGAAAAGTTACAGCCCTAAAAGCTACCGCCTTAAGTGGATAGCCTGCTTAGCCTATACAGTACTGGACAAAAGTTTAAGACCAAAGAGTCAACGAAATTAAACTAACTAATTTATAAGGAATAGCATGATAAACGAAATTTGCATTCTATGCTAATCAATAAATAGTGTTCTACCATAATAACAATTAAAATATATGTTGTATTCCCGATAGCGGAATATGTGCAACACGTGAGGGATTTTTAAGAGAAGAGTTTTGTATGGCAAAATTAATCAGGTTTAATACAACTATACGATACGGCTGTTTAAGGACAAGTTTGCTTTTTGAGTTTCATTCTAATCCTTTTAAGGATCGGTAAAACAGAGTAGTAGGGATGAGATAAGGTGAGGAAAATTTGAAATTCTAGGAGTACGAATGACCCAGGGATCAAATGACATGGATGAATTATTAGCAGCTAGCAGTTAGCAGCAAAATATTTGGAAAGAGATGACTGTTGAGAGGATGACTATTGCGATCAGCAGACTTGATTGAGTAGATGCAAGTATGATAGTCAGGCACACAACATGTATGTACAGACATGTTGGCGACCGCATGTTTTTGGGTGGTCGCCGGAAATTCCTAAACCGTAACTTTGGTGAGTGAACGATTTATGACTGGATATTTGGTATACCTGGATATAAAGTACGTTATAAAGTATGAACGAAACCCCAAGGTGCCACATGACGGCTAGTGTCTCAAAGACACGTAGGCTTCCAACGTCGAAGGATGTATTGTTTATAGTAGACGTAGGAAAGCCCAGGTATAGTTATCAGCCCGAGGTTTTGTCGCCTAAAAGACAGGACCTTTGTCCTGAAGGATCTGGCCACGGAGTGGAGAAGGCTGTGTAGCCTTCTGGATAAAGAACTGTGGTTAACCCCATGGCACGTCTGGAAAATGCCCTTTTTGTTACGTACTCTAACAGACAATACTTGCAGACCATAAAATTATGTTCCGCATTGTTCCCTCTCGTCTTAAACTTTTGTCCGCTACTGTACCTAAGTACTCCTATGATTACAGTCAACCAAAGGCAGAATGGTCCGCGAGAATGGGCACCGTTCGGCTCTCGAGTACGTCACCTTGGCAGCAAGAGCGTAGAATCGTGGGCATGATCAAGTCGCCGGTAGAAGGGAGCACGACCGTTCTGTTGAAGCTCGACCGTCCTGTTACCACGTTCTCAGATTTCGTGAGACCCGTTTGCCTTCCTTCGAACCAGGATCCACCGATGAATGCCACCCACTGCAACACCCTTGGATGGGCCAGAAATCGTAAGCATCAGGGTCGAAACTATTGTTGGTCCGTTCATGGTCTGCTCTCCTGATCATGATCACGCGCCATTTTTATCTCGGTTCCATAACCAATCACATTATGACTTTCGCTCACGCTACGATCTCACCCAGTCACGAAATTACTCTCAACAATTCCTCTTGGTAGTCGATCACGATACTTCTCAAGGATTTTGTGTAATTAACACCAGGTTTACGGGACCTTCAGACTTCATGAGCAAACTTTATAAAAACAATCACTATTATTCCTAACAATTTTTGCTAACTTTTATTGATGGAGCGATATACTTAAAAAAAGGAATATACCTAAATCTATTTCTCTTTCAGCTCTGCAATTTCAAATTCTGTTCGATGTAAATATTGGAAATAGATGTACAAGAAATGTCCGTAAATCTAGTGTTAATATTTCCCATAAAATGGTAATATTTTCTGTCTAGGAGTTCATTATTTATTTATTAATCTACGGGATATCCCATTATGATTGCTATTGCATTGGACGAAGAAGAAAAAGAGAAATATAAAAAGGATCAAAAAAGAAAAAGGAAGAATAGGTCAATGTAAATTCGTCCCAGGAGCGGATTTAAACTTTTGTCACCCTTACTGTCCCGCAATAAAAAGAATAAAGCATTTATTCAAGTTTAACAATAACTTGTTAAGTGAACACCAATTCTGGAGTCTTAACAAGTTATGTTGAAGTAATAATGTGCGAAAAAGATCGTCAATGCTAAAGAATTTTAACTACGGTGGTAATGTTAGAGCTAATTAATCGAGAACGAATCGCGAAAGAACCGATAATCTGTTTCGACCCTTAATTTGCAGAGCATCGCGCATCATCGTCTTAATCCCAACTCTACGTGACTTGGTAACACCAAGGTTGCGTTATTTCATTCCTTCGATGAGTCGCGTTATATAAGGACGAGCAGTTATGCGAATCGCTTACGGCCGCGTTTTCTTCCACTCGCTGCGTCGACCTTAGAGGGATGCTAGAGCGGAACGTGTTACACAATATCAGTGACAACTTTCTCGATCTCGAATCGAGACGAGTATATCCTTGAAGCAGACTAAGCGACGAGATTCGTGTTACCGATATACAGTCGAACGCATAAGTGTTCGTCCACCTATCGCGTTTGGGGTGTGTAATGGCAAACAAAAATACATACATGCAGTCGCGATCAACGATTTCTAGAAATATTAGCTTATTCTATATTAACACTAGATTTACGGACATTTCTTGTACATCTATTTCTAATATTCATATATTAACGCTTTATCGACCGCGTAACTTATTGCACACGCACTCCCGATCGGCTTATTTTGGCGTGGATGCATCGCTAATGAATCGATCACAATAATTTTCTTCGAGTAACTGATAGTTTAATATGTCTTTACAGTATATATACAATATCGTTCGAAACAGTCCACCTTTGTGTAAGGAAACATTACAAAATTTACAGACTAATTGTAAGCATGTAAAAGCCGATTAATAGGCTACCGGTCAATAAGGTGTTAAGGAATAGGTATAGATCAAAAAGAATTTTAAATTACAGAACTGAGAGGGAAATAGATTTGGGTATATTTGTATCGCTCCATTAATAATACTGAGCAAAAATTGCTAGGAATAATAATAATTATTTTAGTAAATTAAAAACTAGTGTTAACACATTACATGCGGGAAGGGTTTTAATACCTTTTATGGCGGCTGATCGTTATCTGCGGGAGAGGTATTTTTACCGTTTACATAGTATGATGGTTACTGTCTGGTAAAGTATTAATTCTTTGCGCTCGAGGCCTACAACTGATAATGATTATTGATAGTTACTATATGCTGCTGCTTCTCAGTGAGTTTAATATTTTAATCTTAAATATCTTGAAAATTATGACATTTTATGCTGTCCTTCTTACGCGAATGTTCTAATTTTTGCCCGAGGTAACTCTTAAACAATTAGTCGCGATGCTCCGCATGTAATGTGTTAACGCGCGGGTGTTTTCCCGCCAAATTCTCACAAAGTCAGCAAAGTGCATTCGTAAGAATGCATTTCTGCAACACACGTTTTATGCTCATGTATACCTGACCTTATCGTAATAACAATACAAAAGCCCACCGATAACAATAATCCATTAATAATTGATAGAAAACGACTTTTGTCGTTACCTACTTAAAATGTGTTAATACTATTGGAAATGGGACCATAGGGACCGGTCACAGATTTTAGGTTCATGTTACAGCAGCACGCGGATTTGCCCTTGCGTATTAATAATGAAACTAAAAATTTCGTTTAGGAGACATCGGTTTTTGTTCAGTCAATACTTTAAGAAAAAGAATATAATATAAAATAGTCAACGTAATTTATTAAAATAAAGTAAACAAAGGTTATAAAATTTTGTGTACCACTTCATGTAGTCTAGGCCTGAACGAAACGGCAACCAAAACAGGCTGGGCACTTAAAGTGTTAATTAAAATACTTTCTTATTTGAGATATTATAATACTTTATTATATAGCACCAGGAAGAGCAACTGTGACCGAACCTTGCGAGATTTGTCATGAGATTAGCAAAACGCAGTGGTCGAAATTCCTACAACCCCGTCTGGGTCCTTCAGCCCCTTTGTTTTGTTTCTTAATGTTTCTGTTAATTTTCTAAAAGGCCAGATGTAGCTTGGGTCCTTAAAAGAACCTCTTGAGAAAATACATTAAGAGGAAGCTGGTTTATGGTTAATTTTTGCTTCGTACTATTTCTATAATATATTCAATTTCTAACATATTGCTTAAATAAAATACTCTTATTTGAAATATTATAGTACTTTATTATATAGCACGAGGAAGGGTAACTGTGACCAAACCTTGCAAGATTTGTCATGAGATTAGCAAAACGCAGTGGTCGAAATTCCTACAACCCTTTCCAGATCCTTCAGCCCCTTTGTTTTGCTTCTTAACGTTTTCGTTAATTTCTAAAATGTCAGACAAGAAGCCCTTGAGAAAGTACATTAAGGGAAAGTTGGTTTATGGTTAATTTTTGCTTCGTACTATTTCTATAATATATTCAATTTTTAACATATTGCTTAATTAAAATACTTTCTTATTTGAGATATTATAATACTTTATTATATAGCACCAGGAAGAGCAACTGTGACCGAACCTTGCGAGATTTGTCATGAGATTAGCAAAACGCAGTGGTCGAAATTCCTACAACCCCGTCTGGGTCCTTCAGCCCCTTTGTTTTGTTTCTTAATGTTTCTGTTAATTTTCTAAAAGGCCAGATGTAGCTTGGGTCCTTAAAAGAACCTCTTGAGAAAATACATTAAGAGGAAGCTGGTTTATGGTTAATTTTTGCTTCGCAGTATTCCTATATTCAATTTCTAACAAATACAGATTAACTTTTGTATTTTTCATTTCAATTTTATGTAACTCTGTATTTTCTCTTTTTTACTTATATTCTTTATCGAACACGATAAGCGGACGAATGCTTATGCGACCTAATGTACGTATATTTTCTCGATGAAGCAGTTTTTCGCTATTGTTATATAACCACTGAAACACTCGTAAATAAATTCAATCGTTTCGTAAGCGAATCATCGTATAAATATACTTGTGTAAGCAGTTTGCCTAGACGAACGCTGTAATCGAACTCTTCGTACATTTTTCATGAATTAAATTAACGCATTCTGCATCTTGAAGGATACCGTTAGCACATTTTCTTTGCTTCGTTCGAAGCTACGAGGAATTCAAAGAAAGCAGCCACTGTTCTCTAGAATAATCGTGCACGCATAAGAAATTAAACCTATAATGTCTATTTCAGTAAAAGATCGTTATTTATAGCAATCACGTTATAGCTTACTCTCCACTTTCAATTTTATGCAAGCTTAAGAACTATTTTTTTGCAAATTAGAAGTAGTTTTAAACAAAATTAGAAAACAACTGATTGCGACAAAATTCGAGGAACGCAGGAGGGTTGACATTATTTCTCTGTTTCTTTAAAACAAAAATTGTTTGCTATCCAGGGGATTTGCTGCAGAGGGTACAGCTGAGGCACAGCGCAACAGAATGATTCAAAAATATCAATATCGCGTTTTAACAAAATTAGAAAACAACTGATTGCGACAAAATTCGAGGAACGCAGCAGGGTTGACATTATTTCTCTGTTTCTTTAAAACAAAAATTCTTTGCAATCCAGGGGATTTGCTGCAGAGGGTACAGCTGAGGCACAGCGCAATGGAACGATGCGAAAATATCAGTATCGCGTCTGTGAACAGCGTGTGCACCGAGCCAGCCTACTCTACCGATGATTGCAACGTAAGTGAACCATCACGCGTTATACAAAAGGTTATTCGTTTCGTAAGCTGCCGTTATTTCTTGCCTCTCCTAAAAAGGTCCCCTTTTTGGCGGACCTGTGCATCGGGAGAAAAAAAGAGTCTAATTAACATTTTCCGTTTACAGGAGGAGGAAGTCGCGGGCAGCCCCATGTTGTGCCTTCAAGCGGACGGCCGTAGATGGGCTCTAACGGGTGTCGGTAGTTGGCGAATAGCATGCTCGAAGGCCGGTTTCGAGAGGCCTCGATTGTACGATAAAATTTCCTCGAACATCGCCTGGATAAAGTCCACCATCGAATAGGGAGCTCTTTATTTAAGATATTTAACAAAGGACTGAGACAGGGACTGAAATTGATTAACCCTTTGACTGCCACGCCGAAATCACATGTTTCGCTCGGGACTCCACGAGAGTATACCGCTAAATGCAATAATTCATAAAAATTAACCCGTTGCGCTCGAGAAGTGACTATTAATCACCAGATGATAGTTTCGCAAATGTTCAGACTTTAGTCAGTTTGTTTATTAGACAAGCTCAAAGGTTAAATAATCATATATGAAAATTTAACTAAACTAAATGACGTTTAATATAGTCGAATTTTAGTAAATATTTCGAATTTAAAAATTATTGATGTTACTATCATTAGGTGACTAACAGTCACCTCTTGAGTGCAAAATCTTTCATTTCCGACGTTTTAATAAAAAATTTGTCATTGTTCAATGGGGCAATTTGTGCTTCAAAGTATCCTCCAGTTAACGGTAATGTTCAAAATGCAGTAACTGTCAATTTTTATTAAACTTTTACAATTGTAAGGAATTGAAGCGCTGCGGTCACCAATGACCACTGTGACGTCACAGGAGAAACCTTGTGCGGTCAATTTGTACTTGAAAGTATCCTGCAATTAGCGATAATGTTCAAAATGCAGTAACTGTCAATTTTTATTCAACTTTTACAATTGTAAGCAGTTGAAGCGCTGCGGTCACCAGTGACCGCCGTGACGTCACAGGAGAAACCTTGTGCGGTCAATTTGTACTTGAAAGTATCCTGCAATTAGCGATAATGTTCAAAATGCAGTAACTGTCAATTTTTATTCAACTTTTACAATTGTAAGCAGTTGAAGCGCTGCGGTCACCAGTGACCGCCGTGACGTCACAGGAGAAACCTTGGTCGGTCAATTTGTACTTGAAAGTATCCTGCAATTAACGGTAATGTTCAAAATGCAGTAACTGTGAATTTTTATTCAACTTTTACAATTGTAAGCAGTTGAAGCGCTGCGGTCACCAATGACCACCGTGACGTCACAGGAGTAACCTTGTCCGGTCAATTTGTACTTCAAAGTATCCTGCAATTAGCGGTAATGTTCAAAATGCACTAGCTTTCAATTTTTATTCAACTTTTACAATTGTAAGCAGTTGAAGCGCTGCGGTCACCAATGACCACTGTGACGTCACAGGAGAAACCTTGTGTGGTCAATTTGTACTTCTAAGCATCCTGCAATTAGCGGTAATGTTCAAAATGCAGTAACTGTCAATTTTTATTCAACTTTTACAATTGTAAGCAGTTGAAGCGTTGCGGTCACCAATGACCACCGTGACGTCACAGGAGAAACCTTGGTCGGTCAATTTGTACTTCAAAGTATCCTGTAATTAGCGGTAATGTTCAAAATCCACTAAGTGCTGATTTTTATTCAACTTTTACAATTGTAAGCAGTTGAAGCGCTGCGGTCACCAATGACCACCGTGACGTCACAGTAGAAACCTTGTGCGGTCATATAAATGACATATATGTCATATGTGACCAACGTGGCAGTCAAAGTGTTGACACATTGCGTACGGATCACTAGGTATCTCGTTTTAATATTTTCTCATATACGCATATTCACGACTCGAAATAATTTGATCTGTTTGTTATATTTGTTACATTCGCCACGTTTATTGGTACACAATAAACCGATATATAAAAAACACATACTAACATTCAAGAATTTACAAATGTAAATTAAGAAAGGTGCTTGTATGCACTGTATTCAGTTTTTTGGCGAGCAGAGCGCCGTACGCAATGTGTTAATATCGCAGTTAACGATGACGCGGAATCGTTTCTCGCCTCATCGCGATCGTTTTGTAGCATCTCTTTGTGGATTAGCTTATCTGTTAACAGACTGTAATATACATACATGCATACGTAATGCGTAACATTGTAAATGAGCATTTTATCACGTTCCCGTGGCACACATTTGTACAGTTTTGTCAAACACTCGTTGCTGTACCATACATATTATGTACAGTCGGACACATAAGTTTTCGTCCGCCTATCGTGTTTGGGTGTGTAATAATAACCAAAAATGCATGCCAAAAATTCTATATTCTACATTAACACTAGAACTACCAAGAGGGTAAAAATGACCCAGTTTATAATGTTTCATAGAAACGTGGCAAACCCACTGTAGTGCCTACACATTTGATAATTTACCATGATTTTTACTATGATTACTAAAATTTGTTTCCCCGTGTATTAGGTACCTTTTTCGTACAACTTTCAATTTGATTTCTTTATCTCCAATAAGTATACCCCAATCGTCGGTAATTCTAGTGTTAATAAATATTAGTTGTTGTGTTTCTCATTTCAATTTCATGTATCCATATATTTTCTCCCCTTTACTTATGTACTATACCGATTGCGATAAGTGGACGAATACTTATGCGGCCGACTGTACTTACATATGTGTCACGACGTTGTAAAGAGTATTGATTCATTAAAGTGTAAGTACCCGAGAAGAACGGCACGCAGAATTCTCCCTGTTAGATAGCATTTGCCCTCACGTTTCTACGACGAGTGTTGCTTACAAGGGAACACCGCGAACTGTCATTCACGGATTTGAATGAAAGTTTGTGGGATTATAGAGTGATCCAAGACAAGAATAACGGTAAGCTTCATTTCGGCCCAATCGCTCTTTAAGGGTGTGAAAACTAACCTCAAAGTCAAATCGACACTTCCACTTTTTCGCGTATATCTGTTAAAGTATAAGAGACAGAGAAAAATGTTTTAGATAAAAGTTTAATGGTATAATGAGTGCTATAACTTTACTTTGAGGAAATTTTTTGAAATGTCTTCCTTGTTAAAAAAAAAATTTTTTCTTGCATTATTTTAAACAATTTTTACATTTTCATAATCACTAAAAATATTACGTATTTTATTCTGAATTCAACCATGTATATTATTTTTACTATGCAGCACCAACTTATCTAAATATACGACGTAACGTACACCGCGCGCACGATTTCGGCCTAACAACTCACAGTAAGTTACATACTCGGATTTCTTTTTCTCGTTAAAGATCATAATATATGACAATTACGAATGTGATAACATAAAAACAGCAAAATATAAAATATTATATGAAGATTGATGGCATATCACATACATTGCGCTATGTTTCATGTATGCATGTATAAACATTGATTTCATACTTATTTAACATTTTATTCTACTTTGAATGCAAGTACACATATTTCTCCCGACATACATTTCATAAAGGTGATGTTCGTTACAAAGCTGTTCTGAAGGTAGATACTTTTTACATCAAGCACATCGTATAATAGCAGGCTTATTACACAGATCGCAACGTAGCAGAGTATGTACTATTTCAATAAATTTGTAATAGAAAGGAAAAGCACGTTTGATACAACGGCTGAATGTTTTTGGTTTTCGAGTATGGAAAAATTTTGTGAGAACTTTTTCGGATCAGGTTTTATTATATGATCTTAATGTAAATTTACATTTACGAAATAACATTATCAAACTGCAATTTCTTACATACAATCAGTTTTCTTCTCCGAGATTCCGGAAATTACGCTTGGTACAAAACTGGATACCTTGAATAAAGTTCGAAGCAATTAGAAAATTCAGTAGATTTCTATTACAAATTTATTGAAATAGTACATACTCTGCCACGTTGCGATCTGTGTAATAAGCCTGCTATTATAAGATGTGCTCGATGTAAAAAGTATCTATCTTTAGAACAGTTTTTTGACGAACATCACCTTTATGAAATCTATGTCGGGTGAAATACATGTATACTTGCATTCAAAGTAGAATAAAATGTTAAATAAGTATGAAATAAATGTTTATACATGTATATATGTAACATAGCGCAATGTATGTGATATGCCATCAATCTTCATATAATATTTTATATTTTGCTATTTTTATGTTATCACACTCGTAATCGTCATATATTATGACCTTTAACGAGAAAAAGAAATCCGAGTATGTAACTTTCTGTGAGTTGTTAGGCCGAAATCGTGCGCGCGGTGTACGTTACGTCGTATATTTAGATAAGTTGGTGTTGCATAGTAAAAATAATATACATGGTTGAATTCAGAATAAAATACGTAATATTTTTAGTGATTATGAAAAAAGTAAAAATTGTTTAAAATAACGCAAGAAAAATTTTTTTCTTTAACAAGGAAGACATTTCAAAAAATTTTCTTAAGGTAAAATTATAGCGCTCGTTATACCATTAAACTTTTATCTAAAACATTTTTCTCTGTCTCTTATACTTTAACAGATACACGCGAAAAAGTGAAAGTGTCGATTTGACTTTGAGGTTAGTTTTCACACACTTAAAAAGCGATTGGGCCGAAATGAAGCATACCGTTATTCTTGTCTTGGATCACTCTATAATCCCACAAAGTTTCATTCAAATCCGTGAATGACAGTTCGCGGTGTTCCCTTGTTAGTTATATAAGTGCACTGGATGGTTTGCATCAAGTTCAGATCCACCGTGGAACGGTGAAGGTGTATAGAAGGCTGACATTCTATTGCTACGTACCTTTCGTGGTGTCACGAAGGAAGCTGTGCGCAGAGTCCGGTAGGGATAGTGGGAGGTTTCAAGTAGGGTTACTTAATGAATGCTCAACACTTGTGCCACAGACGTTGGCTCAGCGTATACGCTGCTGCAACGCGTGGCATCGTACACAACACGGATTGGATTCACGATCGGCTTGGCATTAATCAGGATTATGGTAAGAAGATCGTTAACGTTTACTGTTAACAAATTGATTCGCCCTAACCGTCCGCGGTTTGGCTCGCAAATCGCGTTACGTAACTATACGTTGGCATTTCTTCCTTGTGATTTTAAAAGGGTGTCGCGTTTCAAGCGAGCAGATACCGTCCGAGTTGCTTTGCAATTTGACACTTTTATCTGCGTGAAAAGTATGTGCTGAAACTGTATCTTTAATGCAGTGATAACGAAGATCATCTTGTTGTCGTAGATTCGATATGGTTTAGATTTCCAACAGATTTCAGTGACAATGTCCGGTCGTATATATACCTCGTCACGTCAAGGCGAGAAGTTCTTTGGATCCTTTATTTTTTTATTGATAACTCTCTCTTGATTAATTGATAAAAAATTCGGAAAGAAATTATAGTTTTTACAGAAACGGATTTAGTTCCATTTTTATACAAATATTATTTTATTTTATTTTATTTACTTTATTTTATTCTAGTTTATTTTATTTTATTTTATTTTATTTACTTTATTTTATTCTAGTTTATTTTATTTTATTTTTTTATTTTATTTATTACATATTCTGAAATTTATCAATAATAATAAATTGGTTTAATTTTTTCAAAGCATAACATTTTAATGCATTGCCTTTTATCACTAAATGTAATTAAAATATGAAGTTTGTTTAAATGACCCTCTTTGGTATACCGCGTAAAAGAAGGCTTGGTGTAATGAAAATTAAATGTTCACTGTTTGCTCGTCTTAAATGGTACAACGATAAAATCGTTTACCAGTCGCCGACATTGTGGCTGGCATATTCAACTCGATTTATTATTAAATCAGTTCCCTTACGGTTATCATCGTCTGCTAAGGGATCGGGCGAAAAATTGGATCTTTCGGATGTAGCGAAAATCGAGGAGGTAGTCGATCATCCGGTCGAGCTGTTCACGCTCTGGCATGACGAAATGCGAAAATACAATCTTAAGATGCCGAACGCCTGTTGCTTGGCCACCACATCAAAGTCGGTACTCGATTCTCGATCAATATTTTTGATGAACACCCTGTACAAAAATTTTCGACGATGCGCTTTCGTTTCAGAGACTGTAAAGTGTCCGCCAGGAACGTTATACTTCGAGAATACGACAAAGACGGTTTTGTGATCGTGACGGACAGTCGTAGCAAAAAGATCGACAATTTAGTAAGTGTTCACGTTCCTCTGAAACAGTGGTTCTTAAACTTCTTTTTGTTTGCTGACGATACACTTTGGGAGCGAAAATATTTCTGCGCACTATGTAGGTATTACATATAGTAACTATAGTAATATAGTAACTATTATATGGTAATTATATAGTAGGTATTAACCTTTTGCGCTCGAGAGGCGATTGTTAGCCGCCAAATAATAGTTTGGCAAATTTTCAGACTACAGTTAGTTTGTCTATTAATTGGACCCGGAAGTTAAATAGTCATATATGTAAATTTCTGCATACCACTTAGATAAACTGAATGAAATTTAACCCATTAAATACCAATGTACTTAACACATTAAATTTGTATGTTGTAAGTCCCAATGTTTCCATTTGAAAACATATATAAAAGCGAATTATTTGCAGTTTCATTTGGTTAAATATTTTTTTAATTATTTCTTTCTGTGTTTCTTATTGTGTATATTCTGTAAAAAAATCCGTCTAACAATATAGAAAAAAATTGGTACTTAATGGGTTAATATAAGCAAATTTCAGTAAATGTATCGCACTTGAAAATCTTTGAAGTTAATATTATTAGTCGACTAACAGTCACCTCTCGAGGTGAAAGGGCTAATACAGTAACTTAAAAATATATTGAAAAGTCGTTTTAATGTGTATCAAGCAGCATTCATTGCGATAAAACTAAAAATATGGATAAAAATAATTTACATTAATGAAGTACTTGAACTCTTTGTTCAATAAAAGGAGCAAAGTATTTAATATTCAAATCTCTCTCGCAGTTTGAGAACCACTGCCGTAAAGTGTACTCAGCGCTTCTGTTTCACCAACCAAAGCTTCTCGACCGTTTTAGGAAAACGTCCCCTACGCCGCCATGTGTTTTCTCTGGTACTACTTAAACGAACACGACCAAGAAATCACCAAACAAGTACGTAAAGAAAATCGATTAAAGATCGATAACGTGTAACAGCAACAAACCCGTAGTGCCGCACGGTGTGTTTACAGGTGAGGGTGGAAGGTATTATGAA
>JAOPTO010001429.1:0-95324 GCA_033822845.1 Tetrapedia diversipes | reverse complement strand
TATTGTATATTATTATCTTAAATAAGATAGGAAAGGGAATAAATGATAAAGCATTGTAATACTGTTAAATCAATCTAATTTATAATGATTTTTGTAAATACATTGTATAAAATAATTTTACGATAAACAATCTGATTTCGTAATGTGTGTGTAATTTCTTTTGGAGATTTCCGATGCTGGGAGTTGTTCAGTTGTTCATTTCCAGGTCCAGACGAGTTCTGTAACGATATTTTTTTATATTCAATATTATCTGTTTCGGATAATAAAAATGGAATTTTTAATCATCATCGCGCATGCATATTTTAATCAAACGATTTATTGGTTAACAAAACAGCACAATTTCATGTTCTCTACATGGCGAACAATTACATAATTTTTTAATTAAATTTCTTTATGCTGCTTGTTGAAATTGAAAACTATTTTTGAAGGTAACACTTTGGAGAAATAAAAATTAAGTAAAGAGATAAACGAGGAAAGTGATTTTAAATTTTCGCGCATAAATTAAGTAACTTTAGTTTGCGGCTCCATCTATTGGAGAATGATTGAAACTGTTAACGAAGTTGTTTTGCGGCTCCATCTATTGGAGAATGATTGAAACTGTTAACGAAGTTGTTTGATTGTTTACCGTATAGATGGAGCAGCTATGTCGTTATTCCTTGTCTCTTTTTGTTGTTGGTAAAAATCTGCGAGTTGTTTGCGGGTTTCTTTGATAGATGGCACGCCTCGTCAAAGTCAGTTACCACCTTTACTTACTTGTCGATAAATGTTTATTACCAGTTTGGACACTTTTTGGAGAGATGGCATCATTAACGTTTTTAAAATGGTTTAGATATGCGGGAAATTTAAAGATGATTTTATATATTACAAAAAGATAAATTGTATAATTATTGTATGCCACTATAAGTTGCTAATGCTTAACCGTATGTACGCATACATTTATTGAACTGCAACGTGTAATAAAAGTAAAGCATTAATTTAAAAGAAAGGAATACAGGGGTATGGTATAACATTCATAAATTAATTAGAGAACTTTTATAGCTGTTATTTTTATAATTTGAAGTTGTATCTGCCGTTTGACTATTTAAAAAAATGCGAATAGAATTATGCACATGCTATTTATACCGAAAAATAAAATTAATAGGCAGTCAAGATTTCGCGCGGTTCGTGTCGCAGGCTTGCTTTCCACATTGGTTGGATTTCAGCGCTTGAAGAGCGAGAGAGAAAGACTTTCATTTGTTTTCTCTCTCGATTTCCCGAAGTCGTCCGAAACGCTGAGCTCACGTACAGGCGTGTCCTGCGGTGGTGTGCGTGGTGGAAGGGAGTGTTCTCGGAAATTCCCGTCCTCAGTCTGGCATCACAGTACTGTGCCAACCGCGTGGGAACCGGTCTAATGCTTGACCCTCGATGTATAAAGCGTGTCCTCGACCCATCTGTGAACAGTGTCCGCCGGGTCGAGTGCATGCTCGGATACCTTGTGAATCGTTAAGAAAAATGCACGACCATGCGGCTGTCCTTGATCTGTCTACACCTAGAGTCGTTTACCTTTTGCTCGAAGATGGTTCCGTGTTCTCGGGCAAACAGTTTGGCGCGGAGAAACCGGTCGATGGAGAAATAGGTGAGTGTACGAGAAGAAGCACGTGTTCGTTCATTGCAAGGTAGGCGCACGCGCACGGCTATTTCCACGGACCGTTTCGACCGTATCTTATCTCGTGTCGTGCTTCCAATTTTCGTTCAAACGTGTACGAGTTTCTTTTTGTTTCGTTCGATTTAGCCGGTTAGCCGGTCGCGTATATGTATTACATACGCATACGGGGGTAGGAGAAACCGTACAAGCGTTGCTTTTACCAGACCTGTGTGTAATCGACAAACCGCATGTTACCGTTCCGCACCTACTGTCAATTACGACTTTCCTTGTTTCAATATATATTCGTCGTAATTGCCGAACGCTCTTTGTATTAATGCACACCCTGTATAGGAAATATCTTCGTGTACCAACTGCACACCTCATCTGTGCATGTTCGTTTCGCGCGGAGCTTATCTCTATTATACCGGGAGCCGAGCGCTCCGGTTCAGTCATACAATTTTGACGTTCGCAATCTATGAATGCGCGCGGTTTGTTTTCCAAATGTTTACTCGCACAGTTTAAAAAGTATATACGTGCAGCTGATAATTCTGGAAAATTGACCCTCGATTCTATTATGTGTATCAATCAAATGTAACATTGACTGACCCGTTTGCGAGTAGTAAGATTTCAATGGTATTTACATCTTTAAGTTACGATTGGAGTACGAAGGAATATTGTACGAAGAATGAGCCGAATACAAGAAACGTCCATCTTTAGTGATTTTATGGCGCATAACACATTTTCAAATTAATGTAAAAGAATTATTATTTTTATGCTCAATTTTTTCTAGTATCCAATTACAGTATTTAAATATGATGTTATGATTATTATTTATTATAATAATAAATTCACTGAATTTTGTTTATTTATTGGTGGATTAAAGAATATTAAAAATTGATTTTCTCCATAAAACTGTTCCGTGTTGTTTCTTCCGTTTACTTTTCATAGATGTAATTTACCAATGTTTAAGCATCCAACAGAAATTTGAATGTGCAAAAATGCATCATATGCAAACGTACACGTTATCTATAAGATAAAATGCCTGACACAATATTCGAAGGGTAAGGCAAATCTTTGTTCCTTTGGTGGTATTTGTAAAAATATTAATTTGCACAAACGCTCGTGATCTAATTCTATGTGTACATAATCTAAACACGCTTTACACCAAGGTACTTTTTTGCAGTCTTCCAGACCGGTATGGTAGGTTATCCAGAGTCGCTCACAGATCCTTCCTACCACGCTCAAATTCTAGTGCTCACGTATCCACTGATTGGGAATTACGGCGTATTCGGCGACGAGGTGGACGAACATGGGATCCCATAGTAAGATTTCAAAAAATAAATAGAAGCTCCACGGAAAAAGGGAGAAATGTCAATTTTAACGATTTTTGAATTTAACGATACCTTTTTATACCACTGTATATGCTTAACACTACGTGAATTAAAACTTCTGAGTTTTACGATTATAAGAAATTAGAGTTTAATGTGTTATCTTATATCGCTTAGAATTATGAATAAAAACTTAAAGTGATGTCGAATAAAACAAAGAATATAAAATAGTTTAGTTTGATAATATATGAAAAGGTGTGAGATTCTGACGTTATATTAAAAAAGAAATTTTTACCTTCTAAGAAATTTATTTTTCTAAAATAAATATTAAATAAAATACTACAACTTGACATTCCTCTTCTTTTCCTGGACCCTTCAAATAATAACTTTTTGCATCCAAAAATTTCAGTTAATAATTCCTAATTGCAAATATCTTTACGTCTCAACTTATACGTAGTAGTATAGTAAATATTTACACAAGATAAGCTATATAATTTTTCTAATCGATAATCTACATCGACGACAGATACTTTCGATAAAATTTGCTTCGTTGCTTTAATCTGTTTTCCTTTTTTTGCAGCTCGTTCGAATCTCGTCGAATTTGGGCCGCTGCTCTGGTGGTCGGCGAGATCTGCGAAACTCCGAGCCATTGGCGGCAAACCAGAACACTGTCCGAATGGATGAAGAAGCAAAATATTCCCGGCGTATACGAGATCGATACCAGAGCCTTGACAAAGGTTATTCGCGAAAAGGGCACGATACTAGGTAGAATCCTGTTCGACCCTCCACTTGGCAATCCCGTTCCTTCTCTTATTCCCCCGATAGAAGACCCGAACAAGAGGAACCTCGTCGCAGAAGTTGTCCAGGTACACGACGATGAACCATAAGTATACGTATGCAAAGGAGTCTCGATTAATGTGAGTTTAAACGCAATGGAACCCCGTCCATCCGAACATGTCGAAGACAAAGACTGTTCAGACACAATAGAACCCTGTTTATTCGAACATGTCGAAGACAAAGACTGTTCAGACACAATAGAACCCTGTTTATCCGAACATGTCGAAGGCAAAGACTGTTCACACACAATAGAACCCTGTTTATTCGAACATGCCGGAGTTGAAGACGGTTCAGGCACAATAAAACTTTGTTTATCCGAACATGTCGAAGACAAAGACTGTTCAGGCACAATAGATTTTCGTTTATTCGAACATGTCGGAGTTGAAGACGGTTCAGACACAATAAAACTTTGTTTATCCGAACATGTCGAAGACAAAGACTGTTCAGACACAATAGATTTTCGTTTATTCGAACATGTCGGAGTTGAAGACGGTTCAGACACAATAGAACCTCGTTTATCCGAACATGTCGAAGACAAAGACTGTTCAGACACAATAGATTTTCGTTTATTCGAATATGTCCGACTTGAATACGGTTCAGACACAATAGAACCTCGTTTATCCGAACATGTCGAAGTTGAAGACAGTTCAGGCATAATTGAACTCCATTTATTCGAACATGTCATGAGATCTAGGTAATGCAAGTACATGTTTATCAACATGCACTGCTATATCTATAAGAAAAGAGTCCTGTTGAAATATTTTTACAATGTCAATAAACGTGTATTCGACATTATAATTTAATGATTATTGTAAAATATATATTCAAGTATTTTTATTGCACGTTTTACTATTATGTCTGAAGCATTCAAATAGTATGAATTGGAATAATACGATCGTTTCCTGAGATTTATTATTCGCACTAATCGAGGCTTACCTTGTATGCACTGTAAAAAGACTGAGAAATCATTTCCTCGTAAAACTGATCGTTGAATGTTGAATTTTCAGCCCACAAAAAAGAGTTACAATTGCAATGGTAGTCCACGTATATGTGTAGTGGACTGTGGTTTAAAGTATAATCAATTGAGATGCTTGATCAGCCGAGGGGCTCGCGTAGACGTGGTACCTTGGAATTACAATTTAAACGAAGCCGATTACGATGGCCTGTTCCTCAGCAACGGACCGGGAGATCCAAGCAAATGCGAGACCACGATCGGTAATATCCGATCGATCCTCGAGTCACGAACAACCAAACCGATTTTCGGTATTTGCCTGGGTCATCAGTTGCTCTGTATCGCCGCCGGATGTGTCACCTACAAGATGAAGTATGTATTTCTTGTTAAATTCTGGTCATACGTTCAGAATTGGACTGGACAGAAAATTAGGTCCAAAAAAAGCTACCAATGTAGGACCATAAACATAAAAAAAAACTATAATTCCACATTTTTTTCGTTACACTGTTTTATATTTATTATATCATGCATAAAAGTAGCGGATAAAAGTTTAAGATCAAAATAAATTAATAAATTAATAAAATAATAAAATTAAAAATTAATAAATGAAAATAAATTAATTAATTTATAAGGAACAGCATGATAAACAAAATTTACGTTCTGTGCTAATCAATAAATAGTGTTCTACCACAATAACAATAAAAATGAATGTACAGACAATATTTGCAGACCATAAAATTATGTTTTACAATGTCATCTTAAACTTTTGCCCGCTACTGTAATAAATCTGTGGGAACGTTAGGGAAATAAATTTTATTTTCGGAGGCTCCGTATAAATATATCACTTTATTTTTCTAATGCTTCTACTCGGACAAGTAAGCCAAGAATGTTCTGTGCAATTCGCGTTTTCTAGGCATGACGCCTCGTTGTGCTCAAGGGTTGGGGGAAATACGGGAGGGAGGGAAAGGTTCTTCTGAGCTGCATCGGGCCTCGAACTATATCCGATTCGTTTATTACCTCCGGGGCCCGAGCGCTCGGATACAGGTACCTTTTCCCTCCACTCCGTATTTCCTCTGTGTGGTGTACGCCACAGATCAAATCAAAATATTGACCGGGAACCTTAAAATTGTATTGGCGTTGTATAACGATAAAAGTCGTCTATCGATACCGAACGAAAAGCTTCGTTCAAACCTAATAATGGCTCATCGATCCTTGGATGACCACAACGACGGTCCACCGAGAAAAACCCGATTCCAACCCTACATACATTCAAGTTATTGATTTTAAACGTTTGCGTTTTCGTGCAGTTACGGAAATCGTGGCCACAATCAACCCGTTACACATTACGGAACCGGCCGTTGTTACATGACCTCGCAGAATCATGGATTTGCAGTGGACGCGAAACAGCTGCCAGCCAATTGGGAACCGCTCTTCGTCAACACCAATGACAACAGTAACGAGGGTATCGTGCACTCGACCCTGCCTTATTTCTCGGTTCAATTTCATCCCGAGCATACTGCCGGTCCTCAAGATCTGGAGTGCCTGTTCGACGTGTTCTTGGACGCCGTGATCAGCAACATGAACGGGGGACAACAAATTTCTATTAATCAGAGGTTGAATAAAGAGTTGAGCTACCATGTGGATAATTATTATCTGTCTGTACGGCCGAAGAAGGTGTTGATCTTGGGATCGGGCGGTCTCAGTATCGGCCAGGCGGGCGAGTTCGACTACTCTGGTTCACAAGCGATCAAAGCGCTGCGAGAAGAATGCATACAAACGCTTCTAATCAATCCCAATATCGCGACCGTGCAAACATCCAAAGGCATGGCCGACAAAGTTTACTTCCTACCGATTATACCGAATTACGTGGAAGAGGTTGGTTAGTTTATAATTATAGTTAACCCTCCGAATACTGAAGCTCGCAGAACCATGCTGGAGTCATGTCTAACTCTCACCGATATTACAAGCATTATAAAGGCATGATTCCCCTGAGGCAGCATTTAGGCAACATGCGACATGCAACTGTGATGCATGTTACTGATATAGCTTCAGTGAAACACTGAAGAGAGCATGTTTGCGATACTGAGTGACAATTTTTCCATGCGACATCGAGATTGTAGCATGCTATAAGTCTCACATCAAAAATAAAAAAACACAGTAATGGACGACATGTTGCATGCTGCAGGTCGCATTGTGTTATCCAGTGGAATCATGCCTTAAGGAACTGACCTGTGTCGTCTGTTTCGGCGTCACTTATTGTGGACTTATAATGAGTTGCAAACAAGACAATCATAATTTTGAGACTAACACAAATAACATCGTCATTGTATACGTTATAATTCATAAAACAACGAAATATTGGTGACCCTGGCACAGTATACGGAGGGTTAATAAATTAAATTCATGTGTTACAAACGCGGACCCTCCTTTATCTTCTGGCTAATCTTTGCTGCAGGTAATAAGATCAGAGCGACCCGATGGTGTACTTTTAACATTCGGCGGACAGACTGCTCTTAATTGCGGTGTCGAGTTGGAGAAAAATGGAATATTTGAGAAATATAACGTGAGAATTTTGGGCACGCCCATACAATCGATTATAGAGACAGAGGATAGAAAGATCTTTGCGGAACGTATCGCAGAAATTAACGAAAAGGTGGCGCCAAGTGCCGCGGTATACTCTATTCAAGAGGTGAGAATCCAAATCTTGTTTCAATAGATATTAGGTTTCTCTACAATGATAACATGGGAAATAGATGTGGTTATGGGAGAACGTAGAAGGTGTTTGGCTCGAGCGATAGATGAGTGAGTGAAGTGTGAAAGAAAAGTGTTTGAACAGAACGACAGGAGGCTTGAACTGAGACACGAAAGACGGACGCTTAAGATGACGCGAGATTGAACGTAACCAAATATATCAAGTGAGAAAGGGTAAGAATTAGAATGAAAGGGAATGAATGCGTGAGAGAATATAGGGTGTCGTGAGTGAGTTTTTCTTTACATAATAAACTTATTATTGATATTAAAGGAGTTTCTTTACTTCTCGTACCTCTAAACCCATATCAACTTGGGGTTTAATCAAGATAATCCCTCCAATAATATACGATTTTCCTATTTCTTTTTTCAGGCGTTAGACGCAGCCGAGAAGTTGGGCTATCCAGTGATGGCTAGAGCCGCGTTTTCCCTTGGAGGTTTGGGATCCGGTTTCGCGAATTCCCAAGGAGAACTAAGAAACCTCGCACAGCAAGCGTTCGCTCACTCAAATCAACTGATCATCGATAAGTCGTTGAAAGGTTGGAAAGAGGTAGAGTACGAGGTGGTTCGTGATGCGTACGACAATTGTATCACGGTTTGCAATATGGAGAACGTCGATCCTCTTGGTATCCATACCGGAGAGTCGATCGTTGTAGCACCCAGTCAAACTTTGTCCAACAAGGAGTACAATATGCTTCGTACGACAGCTATCAACGTGATTAGACACTTTGGCGTTGTCGGTGAATGTAATATTCAATATGCTCTGAATCCAAACACTGAGGAATATTATATAATCGAAGTGAACGCGAGATTATCTCGTAGTTCGGCTTTGGCGAGCAAAGCAACTGGCTATCCACTGGCCTACGTAGCTGCCAAGCTGGCTCTTGGCATTCGTCTACCGGATATTCACAACTCTGTAACCGGAAAGACCACCGCATGCTTCGAGCCCAGCCTTGATTATTGTGTAGTTAAAATACCAAGATGGGATCTGAGCAAGTTTCACCGAGTTAGCACAAAGGTATAGTTGTTTATTTATTTAAACGAATCCGTATCTTTTGACTTTGGATGGCTTTCAGTTTTTAACAATATACAGAGCATAATTGTTATCCTTAACTTCAATTCTATTATTATTGTTTTCATACATATCTGAAGGTAACTGTATTATAAATCCCATGCAGACAAAAGAGTAACTCTCAAATTAATACTCAGTAATAAGTACTTAACAGTAATAATAAATGGTAATTTAATAAATGGTAACGTAACACCTAACTTGTAACAATTTAATCTACATTTGTAATGTCTCTAGTTTGGTTTAGCTTTGGTTTTTTTCCTTTTTGTGAATAGACCCATCTCCAGCTTCCTTTATTTCAGTGTTCTTTTCCTTTTGAATTACTCTTCTCATATTTGCCAATCCAGATCTCTTATGACTCAAAAATTCCTCCATCTCCATACTATCTGCAGTTTTAGTTTTTCGATACTCTTTCATGATATGTTCTACAATTTCTTTCTTTTCCCTTTCCCTTTCCCTTTCCCTTTCTTTTCTTTTCTTTCCTCCTCCCTTTGTCACCCATTTGCTTTTACTGTAATCTGCTCTGTTCCTTTTTATTTCTTTTATACACTTCACTACAATCTTCCTTTCAGACTTTTTCGTCTTTTCCTTACGAGGAATAATTATTAAATTTATTTACCTCGATAAATTTAATTGAATAATATATTATGTATAAATATCGTAATCAACTAAAAATATTTATTGAATAATAATTAAATTGATTTACCTCGATAAATTAATCTACAGCTTAAGGCCCTCTGGAACGCCTTAATTATTATCTCTTCACACTTACACTCTTCTATTAAGATATAATCGGGTGGGTTTCTATGTAATCTAAGGACCCACTTCAAAAATATTTTCTTTCCACCTTGTTTATACTTTCTTCTTTTTTCTACACACACACCAGTATAGTCAGATTACAGACTTATAATTTTGCGTGATTCTCAGAACGCTGTAACGATAATCTTTTAATTAATTCCAGATCGGTAGCTCTATGAAGAGCGTCGGAGAAGTGATGGCTATCGGTCGTAAATTCGAGGAAGCTTTTCAGAAAGCTTTGAGAATGGTGGACGAAAATACCAACGGTTTCGATCCATACGTGAAAACTCCGAATGACGAAGAATTAGAAAAGCCAACGGACAAAAGGATGTTCGTCCTTGCTGCCTCCATAAAGGCTGGATACACGATCGATCGGTTGTACGAGCTTACAAAAATAGACAGATGGTTTTTGCATAAAATGAAAAATATTATAGACTGCTACTTGGTGCTGGAGAACACCGATCACACGAAATTGTCGCATGACGTTTTGTTGAGGGCGAAGCAAATTGGATTTTCCGACAAGCAGATCGCAGCCGTGGTTAAAAGCTCGGAATTGGCGGTCAGGATACAAAGGCAAGAGAGCAATATACGACCAATGGTGAAACAGATAGACACTGTGGCTGCTGAGTGGCCAGCGACCACGAATTACCTTTATTTGACCTATAATGGCACCACGCACGACGTGGAATTCCCTGGTGGATACACGATGGTAATCGGTAAGTAATGAACAGGCACTTATACAAGAAATGGAAAATACCGGTATTATGGTGAATCGTAACTGTACTAATTATTTTGGTTCCGGTATCACAGCAATCTCAGTGTTATATTGATTTCGGTGTGAGATAGTGCCAGTAAGTATAACGATAAGAAAATAATACCGGTAAATGTAGGTAAATGATCGGTATTACTGAATTTCGATTTTTATACCAGTTCTGAAAGTACAACCCCAAAATTCCGGTATTTTTTCGGTATATTTCTTAGTATATCAGTATTATAAAGATATTGAAATTTAGATATAGCTTTGCTGGTGCAATTATGGTTCAAAATTGCTAATATAAAAATTATATGAATTATTTATGCCAATTAAGGTGGAATGGGGCAAGATCGTAAACGAACGAAATTTATTCAAATATACATTAAATTGTACAAGATAAGGTGTAGAAGCCTATATTTTAATAGTATTTTATGTTTGTTTCTTTTCAAATTTATAATCATTAAAATATTAAGCTTATTTAGGGTCTTTTATTTAAATAAACTTTTCTCTTATTAACTTTCCTACTTTTTCTACTTACTAATGTTTATAAATGTTTAACTTTTAAACTAAACAACTTATTTTAACCTAGTAAAAAGCATTTTATAAATAGCGTATGAATAATTACGATTTTGCACCATAACATGTAAAGATAGATTTCAATAAGTTTTAAACGGCTATTTATATTTGTCACTTTTTTTATTTTCAATAAATGTTGTAATTTCTAATGTAAATTGGCGTTTTTGTGAATGCAAATTATAGAGTATTTACTTCACTCCACTTAACACCAATAATATAAGTTAAATATTTCAAATATAATTTAAAGAATAAATGATTGAAGTCGAATTTGACAAAAACCGGTACGAACTTATCCCACTCCACCTTATACCAATTATACCAACTAATTAATCAATTATATGTATAATATTATACACATAGTTGCATTGAGATAGATAACAATTATCGAGACAGTCAGGTAGAACAATACGATATTTACATTTCCCCTAGGTTCCGGTGTTTATCGAATCGGCAGCTCTGTGGAGTTCGATTGGTGTGCCGTCAGTTGCCTGCGGGAATTACGGAACCTGGAGAAGAAAACGATCATGGTTAACTACAATCCGGAAACAGTCAGCACCGATTATGATATGAGCGATCGATTGTACTTCGAGGAGATTTCGTTCGAGGTCGTGATGGATATTTACGATCACGAGTGTCCGGAGGGAATAATTTTATCCATGGGCGGCCAGTTGCCTAACAACATCGCTATGGATCTTCACAGACAGCAGGCCAGGATTCTCGGAACCTCGCCTGAGTCCGTGGACGGAGCCGAGAACCGTTTTAAATTTTCTCGTATGCTGGATGGTATCGGAATTTCACAACCCAGGTAAACGACCACTATTAACGCAATTACTGAATACAGTAATGCTTGGACAAATTAATAACCGAAGTATTGCAGTTATAGAAGCATGGTTAACACATTGACAGGCGGCCCCGCGAAAACGCGGGTTTCTGAGTCTGTCGTTTAAGTAACCGCTCCACGATGATGTGGATTTTTTTTAACGTTAAATTGTATATGACGAATATGCAAATAAAATGCACTATTTCACGAAGATATATAATGTTTTAAATATTTTTTTTGGCTATTCAGTGATCAGAAACAAACGAATAAGGCCGGCGCTCAGGCTTTAAATGTCTCAGGTCGCCGGCTGTCAATGTGTTAAGTTTCAATTCTAGGAAAGCCTGAAGTCTAACTTTAACGTTTGCCCTTGTAGTTTGTCGAACGTAGAGAAGGATAGCAATTGAAGAAAAATTAATAATGTTTATCTATAATTTTTTTCAGGAAACCTTTACCAATGTATTTGTGTGGTCCTGGTGATTAAGATAATACCAAACACGATGTAATTTGAATCATATTTGCAATCATTTCTGCGCTTGTAGCTTATGATATACAATTAATATTAATAAGCAAATATTACTCAACTTATACCGTGTTTGGTCTCATTTTAATCAGAAAAGCTTCACAAATATTTCAATAAAAGTGTCGTTAAAAAGAAATTATAAATAAGAAGGTTTTAACTTTGCATGCATCCCCTTATTAGTGGGAATGACCACGTTGCACTTATCCAAGCAATAAAGGCCAGCAGTTATTCAAGATTTACTTACTGCTCGTTTAGGTGGAAGGAATTGACCAACTTAAAGTCCGCCATTGAATTTTGTGAAGAAGTCGGCTATCCGTGCTTGGTGCGTCCCTCTTACGTGTTAAGCGGTGCCGCGATGAATGTCGCCCACTCGAACCACGATCTGGAATCGTATTTGAAGAGTGCCAGCGAAGTGAATAAAGAACACCCGGTGGTCATATCGAAGTTTATTCTTGAAGCAAAGGAGATAGACGTTGATGCGGTCGCCTACGACGGGATTATTCTTTGCATGGCGGTATCGGAACACGTGGAGAACGCAGGAGTTCACTCAGGTGACGCCACCTTGGTCACACCACCGCAAGACATCAACGCGGAAACCTTGACGAAGATAAAAATTATATCCAAGGCCATTGCCGCGTCGCTCGGTGTGACTGGTCCCTTTAATATGCAATTAATTGCAAAGGTAACGCTGTTATAGACACTATACAATGCTTAGGAGTTAGCCCCTGGAACAAGTGAGGGTCTAAGTGGCTGGAACACTTAGCCATTGCCCCAACTCTTGCTTGGTGTCATCCTATGTTACATATTTTCCCTAATCGGCGGATTTGGTCACATTTACTATACAGCACAGGAAAGATTGCGTCTGGAAGAGTTAGGGGTCTAGTTCATCAGTGCAAATAGGCCCACTTGATCTCATACGCATTGGCTGAATGCATGGAAAGGTGAGGTTGGGCGGAAGTAGCGAGAGACTCCTCTTGCCTTTCTGCCATTTCGGATGCAATCTTTCCAGCTCTGCACTATACTAATCCGACGCATAACAAGGAGAACAAATGGGACGTATTGACACTGAATAGGATAGAGCAATAATGAACAAAGTTGGTGTGTGCCACATTGGGGGACTTTAAAGCAAACAAATGCTCCTCTTACCCCTGTGCTGTTCCGGAAGCCAACTCCTGAGCACTGCACAGTAGAAATGACTGAAGAAAATGGATCATCCTATCTTATTCTTGACAGGACAACGAGCTCAGAGTCATCGAGTGCAACGTTAGAGTGTCCAGATCGTTTCCCTTCGTATCGAAGACCCTGGATCACGATTTCGTGGCTATGGCCACTCGATTGATCGTCGGAGAGACTGTAGATCCGGTAGACGTTCTTGCTGGATGCGGCAAAGTCGGCGTGAAAGTTCCACAGTTCTCGTTTTCGCGTCTTGCCGGTGAGGGAACGGGTTTTGAAAAAATCTATTCGATGAAATGGAAATGTGATCTTGAAAGGTAACATTTGGTAATTGAACAGGTGCTGACGTGATGTTGGGCGTGGAGATGGTGTCCACGGGGGAGGTCGCTTGTTTCGGAGACAATCGGTATGAGGCTTACTTGAAGGGAATGATGAGCACAGGCTTTCACATACCACAGAAAGGCATATTACTCTCAATCGGAAGCTTCAAGGTAACTTGTTTTTTAACGTGCATGAATTCAATGATCTTTTATGAAATGTTGTCGTTTCAACTTCGTTTCATCTTCGATTGCAGCATAAAGTGGAATTATTACCGTCCATTTGCACTCTTCACAAGATGGGGTATAAATTGTACGCCAGCATGGGAACCGCGGATTTCTACACAGAGCACGGAGTAGAGGTAAGTTAAAGACATATTCACGAGTCGAATTCTCTTATACAAACATAAAATCTATATTTAAATATTTTAATATGTGTGTGTGTGTGTGTATACAAATTTACGGAAATTAAAATTTGCTCTTAAGAGAATTTACACAATTTTATCGTATACTTAACGCTTATCTTAAATAGTTCAAATTTCATTGTTCTACCACGATTGATTTCTCTAGAAGTAAGAAATTCGTTTAATCTCCTTTGAGTATAAATAACAATTAAATAGCAATAAATTATGAATTACTTGCTAAAGATTGAGAAGTTTATTATTGTACAGAGGAATAAGTAGAGAACAGTGGAGTTAAAGAATCGCCCTATCAATGAACTGTCCGCGTACTTTCTGTTGGTACACATTCAGATATACGTGGACTCGTCTCTTATAGACTCGAGCGAAGGACGAAACGTTACGGTTGACCGTTGCTGTTTGCTGTTGTTCGACTGTGAAGCTTCACTCTCGTTCGTCGAATTTCTATTCGTCGTCGAAACTGATGTCGCTTTGCTCTTCGTAACGTCCATTTCGCTTTCTTCATCCGGCTCTGTGTAATGCGTTTCGTGGACGATCGCTTTAGTGACATTCTGAACACGATTCGCGTTCTGATCAGGCTCTTTACTCTTCTGTCTGGTCGAAGGCTCGACGTTGTTCGGTAATCCTTGAGCAAAGCGATTGTTCAACGACGCCACGTATATGGCCGTTTCCTGGTTCCTCTTAGGGGTTTCCGGCGGACCGTCCCGCGACTTCGAGCTTGTCGTCTTTTTTCTGAGCACCTTGATTTTGTCACGGTACGCTCGAGCGTCATCTTTAAAGCTCGGGTGCTCGAAAAGGAGAATGGACAGACGGTCCGCGTGGTTGAGGTAATTAGTTTTCTGTGTGTACGCCTGATATTGGTTACACCGTTCGGCTATATTGATGAAGTGGCGGATAAAGAGGTCTAGAAGAGCGCACAACCTTGGTCCCTCCAGCACGGCGCATCGTGTCTGAAAGCGTGCAGATAAATAGAACGGAATTTCTTTTTAATCGCCCGGTATAATCTTGTATCATAGAAGATTATAGACACAATATGTACGGCGGAGATAAGATTAGAGTTCGTCAGAGTACAAGTAAATTAATTTAATACCACCGCTGCCTCTTATCGAACGAAAAGCGAGCGATATCGATCAAATATTTTTATTCTAACGACATCATTCTTTTATAGCAATTTAGTCTCGCGACGCGGCGACTCGATAGGCAGAGAGGGTGAAGATGGAGAGAGCCATTTCACGGCCTCTGAATTCACCATTGGTCGGGAAGAATATGCGTCCTCGAAATGACATGCGTCATGCGCGATGACGAACGACAAGGGACGATAATGATCTTATCGCGAAGCATGGCTTACCGAGATTTCGATGACAGAATCCGTGGCTTTGCGAGGGCTAATCAACGTCTTATTGGTGACCAGGTGAATCTTGTTTCTCTGGCTCCTGACCGTGTCCCAGAATTCCGCTTTATCGTACTTTTCTTCCCGCATCTGGCGCTCCTCTTGCCCAAGTGACGTCGGCCTCGAGATATTCTGGCCTAGCGTGGGATTAACCAACATCAGCGTGTCCGCTGTCAATATTTTCAACAGCATCTCGTAGTTCAATCTCGGGTAAAAATTGTCGCTGTAACGTATGTTCTCCATCGCGTGGAAAATGTACATCACAGGGTTCTCGATGATGCGCTTCAGCTGCTTCTGCGTGTGCAGCAGATGCTCGCACGGCACCCTTTGGAAGAGATTCCTGCTCGTGATGAAGTAGTCCTTCAGCACAGGCTCGTACTGGCTGATGTTGAAGTACAGAGAGTTCAATAGGCTCAACAGGCACTCCCCCATTGCGTTGTCGGGCCACTTCGACGGTCGGTCGTTCTCCTCGATCATCCAGAACAGCTTGTGCCTAATGTGTGCCGGGGTCAGGCTGAACATCGTGTCGAAGATAGGCCTCATGAACGTCTTGTGCAGCATCAGGGTGATCAGGTACACCTGTACCTGGGTCTGCGTCATGCAGGTCTCCAGGTACCTCTCGGCTGTCGGGAACGTGAGCTGCCACTCGAGGTCCTCCATCAGATTATTGTTCCCGTGCTTAGGAACGAAGCCCTCTGGCACCACGTAGCAACCGAAGTCCTTGATCTTCTCGACGTCCTTGGAGTCAGGCCAGCTGCTCCGCGACCTGTTCAGCCATTCCTGAGCGCAAATAGGCCACTCTGACCAGACTGCTGGAACGATCTCGTACTGTTCCACGAAACTGTGCTTGAACGAGCTCGAAACCATGATCTTGTCACAATACAGCACGCATCCCTCCCTCCTGATATCGTTCACGGTTTCTCGATCGAAGCCCAGCAGGTCTGCCAGCTGCTTCACGAACAGGTTTATGAAGTGCTTCATGAATTCTGTGCTGCTCATGTAGACCAGATCATAGTTATGCCGCCTCAGAGCCAGCTTGATCCTCCGTTGCTTGCTGTTCAACAGGTGCACCTTGTCCTCCTTTGGGTCGTACACCTTGCCCTCGGCCGTGTACGTGATCCTCTTGAAACAGCGGTTAGGGAACTTCCCGTTCGTTATCATGGTCTCGTCCATTATGTCCTCGTAGCTGGAACTTTGAGAAACCCTCGAGGTCTGGCTTCGATTACAGCTGCTGTCGCTGTCCATCGCATAGTTGTCGGATCGGTAGCCAGAGCTGTTGCTGCTGGTGTGATCCTGATTGGTGGCCGATCCTTGGTTCTTCGAGTGGGGCACTTGTCTCTCCCATCTTCGATTCTCTCGCTGAGGTAACTCTAGCTTCGACCTGGACATTTTGTTCGATTGCCTTCGTTCTTCGGACGAAGAACCATTGTAGTAATCGGTCTCGACTTTGAGGTTGCGATTCGAAGAAGTCAGCGTTTGCCGACTTTCGACCTCAGTTGCTGCTTCGTCGTACAGGTTAGGCAGCGATCTCGATTGTTTGAACTCGGAGGTCTTGGATATCTGTTTAGGTCTTCTGTTGAAGTCGGAACGGGCGGACAGATTTGACGAGGGTTTTGGTCCGTAAACGCTGTCACCGTCGCTGTACAGTTCGTCGTCATCTTCGGCTATGGATGACAGGTCCACCTCGTCATCCTTCGTTGATCTCTTTGATGTTACGAAGTCGTCGAGGAGCTGAAGTTGCACGTAGCCTGCAACAACGCGAAACGTGATTGCGAAACGAATGCAGTAGCGTTTTCGTGAAAAGAGGGGGGCGATCACGATCCACGATAAATGTGAATTTTCGTTTCCGGTATTAGAGAGGTTCTCCGTGGAATCGTTACCGTGTTCGATGCTTGATTTGAAATATGACATCATGAGATAAGCCCTTGTGTCGGTGAAACAATACTAATCTAACGATGAAATTCTTTTTTGTTGGTGTTGTTATCGCCTTCAGAATAAAATAAGATTAAACACGACATAATTCGAATCATATTTAATCAGCTCGTAGACAATGATATGTTATTACGTATCGCCTGCTAAATAAGTAAATTGTATCATGTTCGATCTCATTTTTACTAGGAAGATTCAACTGATATGTTGATAAAATTTTTAGAAGAGAGGGACAAAATTTTATAACATAAACATACACAATCCCCCTTTTTTTTACACACAAGCATAAAATTTCGTATTTCCCCCATCATAAATGTGTCAGTAACTACTTTTCTCTTATATCTTTGTTTTCATTCTCCGTGATTTAGTTTATTACCATGGGATTCAATGAATAAGATAACTAATTTTAATTTATGACTTAAGCCACTCTCGTAATCACCGGCGCGGATATGAAGTTCGGACCCGATGTACTCACATTTATCGCGGGAATTTCGTGTACCCGATAAGAAGCTAGCGGCAGCGTTCATCGTGATCTATACACCCCCGTCTATAAATCACCAGATCCTCCAAAAAAATTAGTATAAAAACCTTTAGGCTAGAGTTACAGAACGAAGCTACCATTCACTAATTATTTGTCCTCCCAGAAATATTAAATTATACTCCCCTCTTGAGGTCATACACGAGGCCATACAGTAGCGGACAAAAATTTAAGACGAGAGGGCAACGTAAAGCATAGTACTATGGTTCGTAAATATTTGTATCGTTACTAGAGTAAAATATTATTTATCAATTAATGAGAAATACAAATTTTGTTTATTGTGCTATTTCTCATAAATCAATTAATTTGTTTTGCTAACCCTTCCGTCTTAAACTTTTGTCCTTACCAAGTGTTCGATAACTTATGGACGGAAGTGTACGCGTAACGACGTCGCTTAGTATAAAAAATCTTTATCTTAGAGTTACAGAACGAAGCTACCATTCACTAATTATTTGTCCTCGTGAGTATTCTGTTCAAGCTTCAGTTTGGGGTACTATAATCTTATTTTTGTTCTAATCGTTACTAAACACACGTGTTCGTACAAAAATTGCACTATCAAATTTATTTGCATTTGTTTGCATTTGTTTGCACATACATAATAATTGTATTACATACGAGTTGTAATAGCATATTCGTACGAAGATTAACACGTTCGTCGCCACGTCACCCATATTTGGGTGACGCTCTCTTTCTTAAAGTTAAAAAAGATTTTTAATTGGAATTTTAAAAGAAAGTCAATGGAATAAGTATTGAAGTATAATATATATACAAATATAAAATACACGAAATACAAATAAAAACTTAAAATTTTCGCTGTTTTTATATTTTTTTATCCCAGTTTTCTATGCAATCGGATTTGGACCCAGTGAGAAACTCACCCGAATCACGTTGAGGCGACGAACGTGTTAAAATTGCCAAGTGTTCAATAACTTATGAACGAGAGTGTACGCGTAACACCGTCCCTTACCTTGATGCTGCGTGGGTTTCAACAGTATGTTGTACGTGATCGAATCGTTCACGCTGCTGTAATGCGGCGAATAATTCTGTTCCGCGATGTCGATGTTGTCGTGGATCGCGTAAATCCGAACCGGTTGCAGGGGTTCGGTGGTAGGTCGAAAGGTTTGCCGAGTCGAGGTGAACGAAACGTTCTTGGCGATGTGCTCCTGAAGAACGTCCAAAAGCAGGACATGTTTCTGCTGGGGCAAACGTTTGTTCAGTTCCGTTTCGCGGGATGACGCCAGCTTCTCCTTCACCTGCTTCATTTCCCTGAAAGGTGATCGCGATAAAATATTGTTTTCCGTGCGGCCGGCCGCGATAAAACGCGTTTTATCGTGTGTCTCGTATTATCGCTATCAAGGCCGTTGAAAGTACGTCAGTGTCCCGATAATAGGACGCATTTTTGCCCTGCTAGTAGACACACCGCTGACCCCACAATTTCTCCAATTTCCACAAAATTTTAAAGAGGAAGATTATAAAACTAAAACACCAATGTGAACGATGTCGAACGCTGAACGTTCCTATCTCGCACAAAAGTTTCTGAGTATGGTCGAAGCAATTTAACCCTTTGACTGCTAACTGCTCTAAGTTGAAGTAAATAATAAATAAATAAGTAAAACTAAATAAATAATAAAAAAAATAGTAAATAATAAATAATTAAGCAAAAATAAATAAATAGTAAATAATTAATAATTAAGCAAAAATAAATAAGTAAGTAAAAATAAATAAATAGTAAATAATAAAAAATAGAAAATAATAAATAAATAATCAAAAATAAATAAATAATAAATAATAAAAAATAGTAAATAATAAATAATTAAGCAAAAATAAATAATTAAGCAAAAATAAATAAATAGTAAATAATTAATAATTAAGCAAAAATAAATAAATAATAAATAAATGAATAAGGCAGCTAAAGCCTTCGCTGAGCGCGTATTTGGGCTCACAGCAGTCAAAGGGTTAACCCTCCGAGTACTGCTACTGAAGTCATTTCTAACTCTCATCCATATTACAAGGCGTTATAAGAAACTGATCTGTGTCTATCTCAACGTCTCTTACTGTGAATTTGTGATGTGTGTAGAGCAAGGTAATCGTCACTTTGCGACTAACATAAATAACGTCGTTGTTG
This sequence comes from Tetrapedia diversipes, assembly GCA_033822845.1. Taxonomy (NCBI): domain Eukaryota; kingdom Metazoa; phylum Arthropoda; class Insecta; order Hymenoptera; family Apidae; genus Tetrapedia; species Tetrapedia diversipes. The sequence continues at coordinate 75,407 of JAOPTO010001429.1, read as the reverse complement.
TATGCGTTGCTACTCGTAAAATAGTGAAATATTAGACTCCAGTACAGTACACGAAGGGTTCAACAGCGAAATAAGGTGAAAGATTCTCCGAACAAGCACAGTTATGAGCAAAACCGAGTCCACGTTCGACTAAAACAGTGTCCATGCTTGAACTGCTGTAACTTTGTAAAAGGAGGTCGCAGGACAATCTTCTTAGGATCTATTTCAATTTTTGAGAAGATTATTGTAAAGAGGAAGCTTTGATCTTCAAATTCAGCGGGATTTCGGTTCTAAAAAAAATTTTCCTATCAAATGAGGACCATTTGACCTTGTTTGTCTTCGCTTTTACAATTGTTCGTTGATGAGAAAGGATTTTCACCAGAATTCAACGCAGGATCGTTAAAAAGAAGGATCTGTTCTTTAGAATGATCCTCAAAAGATTGTCGTGCGACTTCTTTTTACAAAGTTACACCAGTTCAATGATGGACGCTACCTCGTTTGAACGTGGACTCAGTTTTGTTCATAACTGTATCTCCCTCGTTAGTAGACGCGATACGAATCGCCACCGTGTGTCTATTATCGAGGCACCACCGTAAGAACTTCGTCACCGTTCAAAAAGAACAGATTAGATTCAAGTTAGGTTCTTGCTTGCTCGTTTTATTAACACTATAACTACCAAAACGGTAAAAATGGTCACTTCGTAATTTTTCACAGAACTTTCATAAACTCCCTTGAAGATTTTCTATGATTCTCTGTAAAACATACGAACAACGTATTGTTTCTCTTATATCGAACACCTTCTCGTACAGTTTTCCTTTGCAGTTTCCTTTGCTCCCAATTAAGTATACTTTAGTCGTCGGTAGTTTTAGTGTTAACGAAAAGTTTGCTTGTTTCGTTAACCCTTTGAGTGCCAAATACTTCCGGTTGAAATGCTTCACGTGAAAGGCGCGCTGTTACCAGTTGCGTTTATTATTACTCGTACACTGGTGATTGTGTTGCTTTAACACTATTCCAACCGCGACATTCCTACGTAAGACAGACTACAAATTTTTCTCAAAAAATAAACAATGAAAAAAGAAGTGTTTATTGAAAAACGTATTATACGTATATCTGAGGAAAAGTCTAAAGTTTAAAGGCGATTCAATTACATTGTATGTATGAAATTCTAATTTTAACGGAATTTTAAAAACGGTCATTTGACCGGTTGTGGTAGGAATAGTGTTGAATGGAAGATCGAAAAAATTGGCAAGGGCATATTTACACCGGAAAATTTCCGATCGTTTTTTATTTTATCGTCCAAAATAGTTAGTTTAACACGGCAGAATGTCACAAAAGTCTGTCTACTGTAACCCCAGTTATTGTTTAAATAGAAGTTTAAATGCAATCGTATTCCCTCATTATGGTTTTATATGCAAACCTTTCAATCCTTTGCACTTGAACAGCAACTCTGTGTCTTTGAAAATCACCCAAGTGCAATTTAACCCTTTCGCTACGGTAGTCCAGTCCGTCGAAGTACCATCACTGAACGGAAGCTTGCGTCAGAAATATGCACAGAACGCGTGGTTTCTGTATACACGTTTTTCCAAGTCTTAAATAACAACTGTGCTGAATAAAACAATCGTTGCTCTAATGTAACAAGTATATTTACATTTTTAATATGCAGCACTCAAAGCGAAAGGATTAATTTGGGTAAAGATCACTGAAATTTTTAAACAGATCGTTTGCATTCGGGAATTCTCAGAATTGTTATCGATTGATTACGATCGCCTTCCGAACGGAAAGGGTTAACAAGTATCAAAATGATCGGAAATTTTTCACCACCAGTGTACGCGTTCACAGTCCACAAAAGTGTAGTTTGTACAGTGGATCCAAACAGTATTCGTACACCATATTACAAGGAGATTCACCTGATCCTGCAATTCTGATTTCAATGAAACTTTGCATGTATATAGAGCATAATGGGTCCTGCATGAAGCAATTTTTTCAGCGACAGTAAATCTTATAGAGGGGATGAAAACTATCCTTAAATATTCTGCAATTTTTCATACTCTGAACACAGGTTCCTCAGAGATCTTTTTTTTATGGCAGAGCGATAGAGCATTGAAAACTAAGATTTTTTTATGGGAAAGGTTTTGCTTTTTTCACGCATCAATACAAAGTTATGTTAAAAAAATGAAAAAAAAAAACACTGCAACTTTAACACTATTCCTACCGACACTTCACGTATACCTATTCCTATCGCGACATTCCCACGTAAGACAGACTACAGATTTTTCTCAGAAACTAAACAATGAAAAATGAAGTGAATATTGAAAAATGTATTATAGGTTTATTCGAGGAAAAGTCTAAAATTTAAAGACGGTTCGATTACGTTGTATATGTGAAATTTTAACCGAAATTTTAAAAACGGTCATTTGACCGGTCGTGGTAGAAATAGTGTTAACGTTGATTTCGTTTCCTTAAAATGGCATTTAGTTATAAAACAAGAAATTAATCCATACATAAACTATTACACCCTACATACCCATAAAGTTTTATTAAATACGTTAATTGAGATCAGAATATTAAAGGAAAATGAATTTATTTGTAATACTGTGTACGAATACTTTTTGGAGTCACTGTACGTGTACCCGTTATATGCCTGTAATTCACACCAGTAGGTTTCACGAGACACCTACACATTGGAGTCCATAAAACACCCAAAGGGTTAACAACGATCACACGAACTCCACCCAATATCACACTCGTCACGAGATAATGCGTCGCTCGTCTATGGAACGATCATGAAAAACTGTGTCTTACTCCTCGTAATTGCCGAAGAACTGGACGCACATCATCAGATTGTTCAGTATGAACAGGTCGGGATTCGTTTCGATGGTCCTTTTCAACAACAACAATTGCGGATCGTCGTACTCGACCGGGCGGCTTTCCGATCTATCGAAAACGTTCCCCTGCTGCTTGTCCCGCCGCCTCTTCTTGTCCGTTCTCCCTCGCGACTTCGAGTTCCCCATTTTTCCCTTTCACTCTCACAGATGCTTGTTCCCGAAAAATCGTTCGCAATTACGACGCGGCCCCCCTCTTCGCACGGCCGCAAATCCAGTTGTCCGTTGATCCTGACACTTTAACGAAGAATCAACGGCCGCGACCATGACGCATGTAAACGCGAAGACAACGCGCGCACGATCATCGACGGGGCAATAATCCAATCGCTGAGTATCGCTGCCGATAAATACCTGGCTATCGTTATCGAGGCACAGGCAGCAGAATGATTTTAATCGGCGCTCGCTATCGGTTATCGACAAATAAGTCGAGCATGAACAATTTTCGTGCTAACATCACGGAGGCTCCCTCTCTCCCTCTCTCTCTCTCTCTCACTTTCCCTCGGCAAAGATAGAATAAAAATTTCAGAATAACGCTGAACGATTTTATGGACGAGCAGCGCAAAGCAGAATTAATCCTCATACCGATCAGATAACGATTTTGTTTCATTTCGCGTGTGAATTCCAATTTTGACTTCTACAGTAGTGGATATGGGTTTGGGACGAGAAGATATTGCACAAGAAAGTAGCATGATTTATAAATATTCTCTTTCTCTTTCACTTTCCCTCGGCAAAGATAGAATTAAAATTTCAGAATAACGCTAGACGATTTTATGGGCGAGTAGCGCAAAGTTGAATTAATCCTCATACCGATCAGATAACGATTTTGTTTCATTCTGTCTGTGAATTCTACTTTTGACTCCTACAGTAGCGGATACAGGTTTGAGATATTGCACAAAAAAGTAGAATGGTTTATGAATATTGTCTCCCTCTCTCTCTTTCACTTTTATTCGGCAAAGATAGAATTAAAATTTCAGAATAACGCTAGACGATTTTATGAGCGAGTAGCGCAAAGTTGAATTAATCCTCATACCGATCAGATAACGATTTTGTTTCATTCTGACTGTGAATTCTACTTTTGACTTCTACAGTAACGGACACAGGTTTGAGATATTGCACAAAAAAGTAGAATGGTTTATGAATATTGTCCACGTATACTTTTTCTGTTATTAACACTTTAACTGCCATGTTGGTCATTGGTGACCGGAGCGCTTCAACTGCTAACAATTGTAAGAGTTGAATAAAAATTGACAGTTAGTGCATTTCGAACATTACCGCTAATTATAGGATACTTTGAAATAAAAAGTGCCCCCTTAAACAATAAAAAATTTTTATTAGAACATCAAAAATAAAAGATTAATTTCTATGAAATGTTGAATCCAGTCCGTGGCGTCCTGAGTGAAACATGTAATTTCAGCGTGGCAGTCAAAGGGTTAATACGGTAATACAGTATTTACCAATTAGTGTGGAATAGAAAATTTATTTATTATAAATAAATATATTATAAATAAATAAATACTGTTTCTTGTATATGAGTTACTGTATTTTTGCTGATCATTTGGTCTTCAACTTTCGTCCGCTACTGTAACTTACCTCAAACATTTAATATAATTCTGCATATCACATTTATGCACTTTTTCTTGCATTTGAGTGTCCTGTAAGTGCATAAAAATTCGCGGTATAATTCTTAATAATATAGCATTGAATGATAACGACACATCGTATCGCCCAGTGGATACAACGTGCTTCAACATTCCACCGTCTAATAAAACCAGACGGCGATTAGGGTAGAATTAGCTTTGAGTTAAGTTTGTGTAATTCTTTCATTCAGGTTACAATCTGTCCCGCCGATATCGCATATTTATAGCTACCGATTCCATGCAATGCACGAATAGATTGGGAACGAAGCCAATACGGTGTCAAAATACAGTAACGGACAAAAGTTTAAGACGAGAGGGCAATGTGTAGCATAATTTTATGGTTTGCAAATATTGTCTATATATTCATTTTGATTGTTATCATGATAGAACATTATTTATTGGCCAGCATAGGATACAAATTTTATTTATACTATTATTTCTTATATAACGAAAATACTAAAGTATTTAAAGCCAAGCACAATATTAATGATCAACTTTGGTATGATAAAGTTCAAAGCATGAAATAAATGTATATATGGTGTGAACGTATATGTATGTTCTTCGTACCTCAGCACTCATTTTTCCAGGGTGTATATATACGCCCGTCGGAGCGAAAGGATTAATTAATTTATTTGTTTTTATTAACTCTTTGGTCTTAAACTTTTGTCCGCTACTGTACGTGAAACATAAAATACACTCCATTGGACGTTCATAATTTCATTTTCGATCGTTAAAACTTATGTTTCTGGGTTTTACCCTTCAAATACTATAAGATAAGGAAAATATCAAAAATACTATACACTCCAAAGGCAAGTTTAATTAAGAGTACAGATAAAAAATTACAAAGTAAGAGGCCCAATTACTGACACTCTAAGAATTAACTGTAACATTATTATATTGTATCGTTTATCGATTAAAGGCATACTTCTTCTTTTAGCTATTATTATCTAAAGTAGGTACTTCAAGAAAAAATTTTTGCGACCTTCAAAAGCTTTAGTATTATTTGTAGATCTAACAACACAAACGAAAGTGTGCAAAAAAATTCGATCGACGTACAAGTATCGAGTAAGTTGTTGAATTATCATTGTTTACAGATTCTATGGTGTTCGTGTTATCTAGGGGATTATATTTTATTGTGTTAATAACTTTTTCTTGATTTGTCTTGTTAATTCTTCCTTTGTTAACCAGTTAAACGCATTTTACGTGTATACTCGTCGTGTAAAATAAAAAAAAATTACCATTGACCATCAAAACTCGAAATTTAATTTAATAAAATACAACAAGAATATTATTTGATAGTATGTTTCCTTTATATTACCAAGTTTTTCTTGTTTATGTATTTTATTATTATTTGTATTAATCTGATATTGTATCTTAAGTATTTTATTATTTTCTGACAATTTTAAAAAAAATTCCTAATAACAGTAACCTCTCCAGAAATGAATTGTTAATTTTTTATTAAATAAAAACATAATTAAATAAATTAAATAAAAATGTTTTTCAGTAAAATTTATAATAGGACTATTTATATATAATTTATGATTCGACGTATACACGTTATTATTTGATTTTAATTCCGTACCCTGTGGAGGATTTCTAAAATTAAAATCCGTGCTTAACTGGTAAATAAAAAAAAAAACTTGTGGTTCTTATGTTTCTGCTTCACTAACATTTTTTGTCGTTAAATGAATACCAAAAAACAGGTTAGGTGTTTTCATTTCATTACATTTTTCGTCATTAAATGAATACCAAAAACAGGCGACGCGCTGCCTTTTTTATCACATTAATTATACTGAAAATTACATTCCAGATTCTTTTAGTATGATTTCATAAGGTTTATTCAGTATTTTAAATAAAACAGCTTAGACCGAGTTGAGCAAATTTTATTTGTAATAACGAACAAAGTCACAAAATTTATTGGTGAATAATAAACGACGTTATAGATTTATTAACGTACAATTTTTCGTCCAATAAAATTATTATTTATTCATTGCTCGCTAACAGATTCTTGGAACCTTATTCCGTATTCAAAGTCACTCTGCGACAAATAAATTTTCGAATTAAACGATATTGGCGCGTTACGCAGTTGTTTTAGTACGCGTTAAATGTATGTGTCGATAACGTAACATATATCTCAGAATCATTCAAAAGATTTTTATCTGATTATGTTTTTACTCGAACGTATAATTATTCAAATAACAGATTGTACGTTGTTTACGATTAACATGATTTCGTTCAAAATTTATTCAAATAATGCCCAATTCTGCATCACCCCTATCCTATTTATTTTAACCCTTTGCACTCGACATGCGACTGTGTTAGTCGCCTAATGATATTAATACTAAATGACAGATTAATGATTATTCATAGTGTATGAATGACTATACTTTTTTTTCTTTAGAACTTTTAAAGAAAGAATAAAGGGAGTTACGTTCAGATATGACACTGTGCAAACATGTGCCTGAGAGATCTTGATAGTTGCTGAGACATGAGCTGCAAATTCTGATTTTCCAGAAACTACAACTGTTATTTAAAGGATTCTTCCATTATTTTAATAATTTGAAGCAACATTTTCAATACTTTAACCGATATGAAACGTGTTCATGTTTGTGAGAGAGAAAATTGATTGTAAAACTTTGAATAGTTTAGAATTATTCAAATTTTTTCGATTTCAAATAAAATTAAAGAAGAGGGAACTTATAAATTAAACGTAGCAGGATCTAGTAAATCAAATTTGACGATAATTTTTTATTTACAAAGTACTGTTTCCATTTTTTTCATTTTTTTCCCATTTTGAGGACGAACCGACGATTGTACGTCATTACTTCCAGGAATACTTGTAATAAATAATCTGTCGATCAGTCGACATCAATGGTTCGTGTAATCAGATCTATCGCGTGTTAAACGTGCCAGGTTGCTACCGTCTGTGCCTCTGATGGTCTCACGAATACACACGTGATGTTCGTGTAGACAAAATTCAGTGTAGTGGTATAAAAATGATCTTAATATCACGCTAAGTACAGTAGTACTCGCCTTATCTGAATACCCATTATCCAAATATTATAAACCAAAAGTTCTATTAACCCTTTGCGCTCGAGAGGTGACTGTTAGTCACCAAACGATACTTTCGCAAATTTTTAGTTTTTAGTTAATTTGTTTATTAATTAGACACAGAGGTTAAATAGTCATATATGTAAATTTTAATATATCACTGAACTGAACTGAATAACGTTGAGTGTGGGTTAATCTTAGTAAATAATTCAAATTAGAAAATTTTTGAAGTTAGTATTGTTAGATCGTCTAATAATCAACTCTCGAGTGCAAAGGGTTAATTATCCGAACATAGTGTCATTTATAAATGTAAAAAGGATAAAATATAGAAATATCTCGATAGATCGTTAACCCCCTTAATATCAATTTAAATAAATGGAAGTTTAGCATAAGAAAACATGCTTGTTCTATTATCCGAAAATTTTGTTATCGGAACACATTTGTCTCTCCATGGGTTTCGATAATCGAGTTTCCACTGTACATGTTCAGGAGAAAATTGCTAAACATGCTGCCCTTTGCATCGCATAATTCATCGAGAAATTTGTCTCTTTATTGGAAATGCGTGAAAAATTGTACTACAGTCGGAAATACATACATATTGAACATCTTAATAAAAAATTTTAAACATTCTAAACAGATTTGAATACTCAAAATTAATATTACTGTAAATTTTAATGTGACCTAGATTATGTGTACAAATAGCAATCAAAGTACTCTTCAAAGTCGATACTATACAGAATTATCGTAATCTTGACAAGTACTTCTTTCTTTTACACACTGTACAAAAAATCAAAGAGATATTTTTGCCCTAAAGTCTGTTGAAAGTTTATAAATATGAACATAAGGATTATTTATTATATCATTATTGCATTATATGTATTATTTATGGTACTAAAGTCATTCGCCTAATTTAAAGATACAGTATTTAATCCAATTTATAAAAATCACTATCAGATAAATAAAAATAGAATGTATTTCAAGAAATGAGTCAAGAGTAATCAATTTTTGAACTTATTTCGAGTAATGGTAAAAGCCACCCTTATTACATCTGTTTACTGTATGTTGCAATGAAAGAGTGTCGTTCGTGGACTTCAAATTCTTAACATTTTTGTCCATCAAATGCAACTGTGTCTACAACGACCGTGTATAAACATTCGATTTTGAAATAACGCCCGTTTATCTCGATTTCGTAAAACTTCAAACTGTATCCAAAGCTTGTTATCGCGCAGATACGGTTAGATGAAATGTGAAAATGAAATAGAAGAGGGTCGACGAGTGAGTGAAGGAGTTGGTAGAACAAGATACACGGTGGCTCCAAAAAGTATTCGTACACTGTATTATAAGGAAATTCATCTACTTCTGAAATTCTGATTTCAATGAAACTTTATGCGTGTACAGAGCATGGTGTGTCCTGCGTGGAGCAATTTTTTTGGCGGCAAAATATCTTTTAAGGGGACTGATAACGAATCTCAAAGTTTCAGCGATTTTTCACGCTTTGAATACAAGCTTTTCTGTGTTCCTTTTTTTATGGCAGGGCGATAGGGTGTTAAAAATTAAACATTTTCTATTTGAAAGGTTTTGCTTCATCAAGTACCATTACAAAGTTATCTTCAAAAAATGAGAGAAAACTCAAAAAGTTCAACGCTGGTTTCACCCCTTTAAAATGGCATTTAAATGAAAAGAAGAGATTAATTTATACGTATACTTTCACGATCTACGTACCCACAAAGTTTTATTAAACACTTCTATCAGACTCAGAATTGTAAGGTTAAACGAATTTATTTGTGACATAGTGTACGAATACTTTTTGGAGCCACTGTACATACCCACGAAGTTTGATCAAACACTTCTATCAGACTCAGAATTGCAAGGTTAAACGAATTTATTTGTGACATAGTGTACGAATACTTTTTGGAGCCACTGTACATACCCACGAAGTTTGATCAAACACTTCTATCAGACTCAGAATTGCAAGGTTAAACGAATTTATTTGTGACATAGTGTACGAATACTTTTTGGAGCCACTGTATGTATCTCGAAACACGAAAATAATTTGGTCAACGATTGTTTTCGACACAGGTGGAGCCGGTGCAATGGACCTTCGAGAACATAAGCGTGAACGAGGACTCCAGCCCGAGCGAGCTTCGACACTTGGCCGATTTTCTGTCGAAGAAGCAGTTCGACCTTGTCATCAATCTACCGATGAGAAACGGAGGTGCTCGTCGAGTGTCCAACTTCATGACACATGGATACCGTACGAGAAGACTCGCCGTCGATTATTCCGTTCCCTTGATCACGGACGTGAAATGCGCCAAATTACTCGTGGAAGTGAGTAAAAGTGAGGACGTGCAGCATTCCTCGATTTCGATAAGCAATTCACAGATTAGGAATTATCAAGAATATACGAAATCAGCTATTTTTACTTTCACCTTATCGCTGGACATGCACGATCAAAATTTGGCATTGACAGAAAAAAAAGTCCATGAATTAACTTCGATCACTGCCGTAACATCTGAATGGATTAAGCTCTCAGGCACGGAATCTATAGATCGAGGAGACCTTAAACTTTTGTCCATTAATATTTATAATATACATATAAATATTTATTGATATATAAAAATATATATATATATATTTATTGATATGTTCATATAATGATTTATAAATATAGAACATCTCATTAATAAATCATAATTTAATAATGGATTATAAATCTTAAATATAAGAATTTATAAATATAATAATAATTTATAAATAAATTATAATTTAAATAAGGCTAGTTTTCATAGACATACAGCGGTGGACATAAAGTTTGAGGCGAGATGTTATAAAACGGAGTACCATGGTTTATAAATATTTTCTGTGCACCCTTTTCTATTATTAATAGGGCAGTATAGTAGAACCTTCCTTATCCAAACATTGCATTTAGTTATTCTATTATCTGAACAGAGTATTATCTAACGATAGTTGTTTATTTTAAAAAGTTACGAAATTTTGGTAGGATAGGCAAATATTTAAACAAACGGTTAATCTTCTCGATATTGATTTAAATAAATGAAGTTGAATATAAGGAAATAACTTTTTAAAATTAGGAATTATTATTAAATAACAATCTGTTTGGATAAAGAAGGTTCTACTGTGCACACAAAATTTTGAGTACGTTCGTGAAAAATTAGGACCTGGTTAATAGAACAGGGAAATGTTCAACTTTTGTCGTACCTGAGAGATTAATATATGCATTTTTAAGTATAAACAACGTTTATTTGCATTGCTTGTATAAGACAATGATGTCTACACAGAGACACTTTTATCTATAGTGTGTGCGATACAGGCAAATCGTCACGGTTTTCGTCATATCAATTAAAGTGTAGCTGTCGAATGTAAGATTACCGTGCAAAAACAGAATGGTTGTAATTATTAATTACAATTATTGTGTATAATTATAGTATAATTGTAACGCAACAATTATGTATAATAATATTGTGCAAATTAATGTGAACGCTTTAAAAGATACTTTTATTGGTCATAAAGTCAGGTTTAACCAATAACTGGTAAAGTGAAGTCTGTGAGACTTTAGCAATTTTTGCTTATTTTTTTTTTGTAATTTTATAAATATTCACTGGACATGTGTTGTTTTTTTATAACTTCTTACAGTTAATTTTTGCTTCTTTTTTTTTTGTAGAAACATACAATTTATTGGAGTTTACAAATGAAGTTGTGAGTATAATTCACAGTGCCAAGGTCTTTTATTTTTGTTCAATGATATATAAATATTTTAGTAATTCTGTGTAGCCATGTGGACTCCATCATACCACATAATTGACAAAATAACTATCATACTAGTTACAGGTTAAGTAGAAGTGCAGTATGATAAGTTTGTAATGGAGAGTTCTTTGATATCATTAACCCTTTAATCTGGAAAAAAACATTTTAATATTTCCTTGCACTAAACTTAAAAATTACAAAGTGACTGTGTTATGACAAATTTTAATTCTGTTAGTATAAAAATAAAAGTATTGGATTTATGATTTACCAGTTTATAAAATTCATCAATTTTTACATTTTACTGAGAGTTAAGTTTTTACACAACATGCGACGACATGTCTCAAATAATTGTGCATGTTCACATTAATTTGCGCCATACTGAGTTATAGAACCGTTTCGAAATTAAACTGATCAGTTCCATCTTTTGTAAATTTTCCAATTTTGTTACTCAGACAGTTAATCTCTATGCTACTTATACGCCATCAAAGTGGTTTTCTTATACGTCACTATAAGTTTTCTATTGTTTTCGCATAATCTGTGTCAGACATTGTATGGAGATATTAGCTTCACCATCAGTCTCATTTTAGTCAAAAGGTTAACGTTTATCGTATTTTTCTCCACCTTTCATTTTATGGAATTAATCAGTTTCGTTTCTGAGCAACTTAATTAACGTAATACTACAGTAACGGACATCAATTTGAGATGAGAAGCTATACAACAGAGTACCATGGTTTATAAATATCGTCTACGTATCATTTTCTGTTATTAATAGAAAGGTATACTAATGCTTGGATAAGTGAACGACAACACGGGACCGAAGGCTTGCAATTGTTTAAGTTCCAAGAAAAGCTCTAGCAGAGCTTCGGCTTGTTAGTTTGGGAATGGCTTTTGTTAGAAGAAAAACATTTATCTTCAATTATTTTTTATACATAATATTGACGATGTATTTGTAATGTTTTTCTGATTAAAATAAGACTAAACACGGTATAATTTTAATTTAATTTCTATTTTTGCTTCACACCATGTTAAGGAGAGTTTCCTCTCAATAGCATTTCACTTATCCAAACAAAAATGGCTAGCAGCTATCCAACCTTTACTTTATACTATTTATTGACTAGTACAGAACAGGAAATTTATTTATTACACCATTTCTCATACACGAATTGTATTGATTTCTTTATCGAATTACTTTGGATCTTGAATTTTTGTCCGTTACTGTATAATCTCAATTATCGAAGACCAACGTTAAACTTCTGTCTCGCAGGCCATGAGAATGTTGGGTGGACGTGCGCCTCGCATGAAAACTCATACGGACTGCATGTCTTCGCGAAGGATGATCAAGCTTCCCGGTCTGATCGACGTTCACGTGCACACGCGCGATCCTGGCGCGGCTTACAAGGAGGATTTCGCTTCCTGCACCGCCGCTGCTCTCGCCGGCGGCATCACGATGATCTTCGCGATGCCCAACACAAATCCTGCCGTTGTCGACCATCAAACGTTCGCCCTGGCCAAGGAAGTAAGATAATACTAGATAAAATTATAAGCTACTTAACCGTTTATGCACCAAAGGGTTTTCAAAAAACATGGTCGAAAAACGGCAAGGAGCACGACAGCACTCCTTTGATTATACGTCGAAATATTATTTGTTCTTCAAGTTTTACATATTTTTAATTTGTAACTTATTATTTTATGAACTACTATTATATACTAGTATTATAAACTATTATTTATATATTATTACTATATTTTATATATTATATAAATTCCGGTTATGTGTCGAAAAAACCGAGGAACGCGAGAGCGCTCCTTTGATTATATGTCGAAATATTATTTCTTCTTCAAGTTTTTCATATTTTTAATTTGTAACTTATTATTTTATGAAATACTATTATATACTAGTATTATAAACTATTATTTTATATATTATATAAATTCCGGTTATGTGTCGAAAAAAAACGAGGAATGCGAGAGCGCCCCTTTGATTATGTGTCGAAATATTTGTTCTTCAAATGTTTCATATTTTTAATTTGTAACTTATTATTTTACGAAATACTATTATATATATTATATACTAGTATTATAAACTATTATTTACACATTATTACTATATTATTTAAATTATATAAATTGTGAGCGCGCTCTCAATTGTCTGAATCGATCAAATGCGTTGAGTTTTCTCGACAGGAAATCGGAAGAGCGCGAAAGCGACTCGTGGTTCGCAAACGATTAATATAAAATTTGAGCTATCAACTAAAAATTATAAGCTACTTGTAATATTTTCTAGCAATCGCGATTCGTGTACAGGTCGAAGTCCAAGCGAAATCTCTAAATTGCGTTTCTTGCCAAATGTTTCAGCGCGCCGTGCCCAACGCGAGATGCGATTATGCGATTTACGTTGGCGCCTCGTCGGATAATTACAACATAACACCGGAACTGGCCCCGTTGGCGGCCGGCCTAAAGATGTATCTCAACGAGACGTTCACCACGCTTCGATTAACGGACCTCACGGTGTGGATCAAGGTTCGTCAGATACACTTCCGCTTAATCAAAACGATTACGTCGGGAGAACTTTACTCCGCGGATGACGTAGCGGCTTCTCTGTGTGATTCATCGAATTGATCGACGTAATCGAATGTTTCAGCACTTTCAGACGTGGCCAAAGAAATATCCGTTGTGCGTTCACGCAGAGGGTCAGACAACGGCTGCGATTCTTCTGTTGGCTGGTTTGCACAACAGACCTATCCATGTGTGCCATGTAGCCAGGAAAGAAGAGATACAGATCATACGCGCTGCTAAGGAGAAAGTACTATTCATTAAGGCAGATTTAAGTTTTTGCTGCCGCTAGGCTATCATCTTTGCCGTCCTATTAATGAAAGGAATGAATGAAAAGGGAGGGAAGGAGGGGAGATCACAAATATTAAAAATATTATTTTATTAAAAGAATTGAAAGAATTTTTTGTGAAAGTTTATTAATCTTTGCAAAACTTTCTTAATATTTATTAATCTTCGCAAAATTTTTTTAATATTTATTAATCTTTGTAAGATTTTCTTGATATTTATTAATCTTTGCAAAATTTTCTGAATATTTATTAATCTTCGCAAAACTTTCTTAATATATATTAATCTTTATAAGATTTTCTTGATATTTATTAATCTTTGCAAAACTTACTTAAAATTTTGAGGAACGTTTATCCAATGTATTCGTCCACGATCGCTTATAAAATTGTATAACTAGGATCATATGATTTTTTACTGTATATAGGAGATTTTTTTCCTAAAAGCTGCCGGTCTTAGGTTATAGCCAGTTCAGCTTATACCTAAATCTGCCTCTGACTATTCAATTCGTTACGAATTTCTCGAGTAGTCCTTCACCTGTGTTATTACGATAACATTTTAAGTTTCACTTATTGTATATACTTTTGTCAGGGAATGGCTGTTACTTGCGAGGTGTGTCCTCATCACTTGTTCCTCTGCGAGGAAGATTTGGATCGCATAGGGCATGGACGTGGCCAGGTGAGACCGATATTAGGAACCAAAGAAGATCAACAGGCTCTCTGGGAAAATTTGAACGTAATCGATTGCTTCGCAACCGATCATGGTTAGTTCTGTTCTACTTGTACTTTCAAAGATTTGCACTGGCATGCCGTAGCTAAACGATGGGGGTGCGCAGGTACCCAACATTTCGGATTCAGGTATCTTTCTCGGGTACCCGAAATCCTAAAACTGACGAGGAGAGTGTTTATACGTTTAGAGGCTTCGTAAAAACATGAACATTGCTTATTTTTCTCATTGCTTGAAGCAAATAATACATGATTAAAAAGATGCCATGAAAAATGCCTGAATGGATCTCTCTGATCTGACTTCAGCTTCAGGTACCCAAAAGTTTCGAGTTCCGACCTAACCCGATCCTATCCGAGGCTTGAATACCGGTAATATCGGTTACCCACATTCCCCTGATACAGAATGGACATAAGTACACTATAGTGTTCTTCTAAGTCAGAATTTTTTCATTTTTTAATATATGCTAGAAGTGTTCAGATACCTGACATTTTGGGGGGATTCTCTTATTGTTCTTCTAAGTCAGAATTTTTTCATTTTTTAATATATGCTAGAAGTGTTCAGATACCTGATAATTTTGGGGGGATTCTCTTATTGTTCTCCTAAGTCAGAACTTCTTCATTTTTTAATATATGCTAGAATTGTTCAGATACCTGACATTTTGGGGGGATTTTCCTATTGTTCTCTTAAGTCAGAATTTTTTCATTTTTCAATATATGCTAGGAGTGTTCAGGTAACTGAAATTTCTGGTTGAATTCGAAATTGGACCCCGTAACTTCCGGGTATTCGAGATTCTAAAAGCAACGAGAGGAGTGCATATAAGTCTACAAACTTTATAAAAACATAAATATTATACTTTTTCATCGCTTGAAGCAGATAATATGAGATCAGGAAAATAACATGACATATTTAAATGTGTCTCTCTAATCCAATTTTAAAATCTCGAGTACCCGAAACTATCGTGACCCGATTTTAGCATTGAATACTCGAAAGTTTTGAGTCCCAACCCGAATCGATCGGATTCGAAAGTCGGGTATTCGTAATTTCGGGTATCCGCACGCCCCTACTAGACGATGCAGATTTGTTAAACGTGTGATTTTACGCTTAAGCTCCGCATACCGCGCAAGAGAAGTCCAGCGAGAAACCACCACCTGGATTTCCCGGGCTCGAAACAATGCTTCCGCTTTTATTGACCGCAGTTCACGAAGGAAAGTTAACGATAGAGGTAATTGGAATTCCTTTGAAAAATTCACGATAACAGGGGATCTTAATAAAGATATCGCATTATCGCGTAAAAGGCGATTCTTTTCTAATATCTCTTTGCTACCAGATAAAAGAGCATTCGTATCTTTATCAACAAAATTCTTTACCACCATTGAACACAGGAACAAATCGCTTGTCATTTCAGGATATTATAGATAAACTGTACAGAAATCCAAAAAAAATCTTCAATGTGCCGGATCAACCGAATACCTACATCGAGGTCGATCTCGATGACGAATGGGTGATCCCAGACGCGATGCCTTTCAGCAAATCGAAATGGACACCTTTCGCTGGAATGAAAGTTCATGGATCGGTTCATAGGGTGGTTCTGAAGGGAGAAATAGCTTACGTCGAGGGACAAGTCTTGGTGAATCCAGGCTTCGGCCAAGATATCAGGGAGATCCAAGCGAAGACAAAACTACAAATACTTGTGAATGCTCCAGTCGTCGACGTGATCAGTCGGCCAAACTCTGCTTTGGACAGTTTGTTGTCGCCAAATTACGAGAAGTATAATAATTATACCGAACGGATAGGGGATATGTTGGAAGAAGAACAGAATGGTAAGATCTGGTTTAATTGAAACATCCGCCACAGTAGAACCTCGTTTATCCGTGCCGCGTTTACACCAATGAACTACTGCTCAATCTCGAATATACAAATTCATGATTGAACCTTTATTATTCAAACTGCGATTCTCAATTATACGAACGCGTATTCTTACATGTATGACCATTTATACAAATAATTAACCTGAGTTTTCCGAACATCGAACCTTTATTATCCAAACTGATAAAAATAAGTGGAAGGGGGATAGCCAGCGAACTTCTATTATTAGAACCACTTAGGTATCCAAACTGTATTGTCCCCCATGTTCGGATAAACGAGGCTCTGCTGTACTAATGTATATATAAAAATACTAAACAGTCGTTTATTTCTTTTTCAGAACCGTATACGCATTTGTTGCAAACGATATCGCATAAATCGAATGTCCACTTCGCTTTGGATATAGACACTCGCGAACACACGAAGGTTCCGACGAATCAACAGCGCAACATTTCACCCCTTCCTATTAGTAACGCGATCAAGTACAAAAGCGATAGCAACCCTAATCTCCTTTTGACCCCTATACCACAAGTTCCCCCGGTTCACACCAGCCATAATTTGACTGGACACAATGTTTTAACGGTAGACATTTTCAATAAAGAGTTACTGAAAGATATTTTTAATATTGCGGAAATGCTTCGCAATGCTGTCAGAAAGGAACGATCTCTGGATCATATTCTACGGGTAAATACTTACATATTGTAACATTGAGAACAATTCATCTGTTACTTTAACCGTAAAAGTGGCAGAAAGCCATAAGTGTGGTTGAACTTTGACAGTAGCTTCGCAAAAGACATATCTTATACATACAGTGATGGACAAAAGTTTAAGACCGAAGAGTTAACGAAATTAAATATACTATGCTAATCAGTAAATCAGTAAAACGGTAGCTTCGCATGACATACTTTATATGTACAGTAGCAGGCAAAAGTTTAAGATCAAAGAGTTAACGAAACTAAATATTCTATGCTAATCAATAAATAGTGTTCTACCATAATAGCGATAAAAATGATTGCACAAATAATATTTGCAAACCATAGAATTATAGTCTACATTGCCCTCTCGTCTTAAACTTTTGTCCGCTACTGTATTAGTAATGGTTCGTAATAATTGAAATTTTAAAGTAGTGCACTTTAGTAGTATCAACGTATAAGTAACAGGGATTGTTACATAATTAATATGCATAGTTAATAAGAGTTATGCATAGTTAATATGCATCTTTCTGTACAGGGAAAGGTGATGGCATCGATCTTTTATGAGGTCAGCACAAGAACCTCTTGCAGTTTCGCGGCAGCGATGGAAAGACTCGGTGGTCGAGTGATACACATGGACGGTACCACGTCGTCTGTGAAAAAGGGAGAAACTCTAGAAGGTTTGTGACTTTATTCGGTCAAGAATAAAGGGAGCGTTTCTTAACACCTTCACTCTTGCAGATTCAGTCGCAGTGATGGCTGGCTACGCGGACGTAGTGGTGCTTCGACATCCTGAACCAGGCGCTGTATCGGTAGATACTAATTTATTTATTTTATTTCTTTTTTTTATTTTACTGTTAATTGATTTTGACGGTAGCCTATTACAATCTTGTGTTATACATATGCGTTTGTAGTACCATGATATTCTAGAGTATGATAAACTCTTAATTTTAAAATGAGCCTACAGAAATATGCAGGTATAACAAAGATATATGATTTAAAATTGAAACTATGACTAAGAAAAATCTTTGGTTAAGCGATTTTCAGTTCTATTGCACCTTGGTATTTAATGCAAATCA
Organism: Tetrapedia diversipes; assembly: GCA_033822845.1. Taxonomy (NCBI): domain Eukaryota; kingdom Metazoa; phylum Arthropoda; class Insecta; order Hymenoptera; family Apidae; genus Tetrapedia; species Tetrapedia diversipes. The sequence continues at coordinate 56,898 of JAOPTO010001429.1, read as the reverse complement.
ATCATCTAGACATAGTACTCTAATTTTTATTACACTATTCGTAAAGTATTGTATGCTCTGTACGTCATCTTCAGTCCGGAATTTAAGGGTGCTTACAATGCCTTCGTACTTGAGACGATAGACGTTAATTTGTTCATTACATGAAACTGCTTGAAGTAAATGCACTCTTATCGTAATGAACGTTTTACATTTAGAGAGCTGCACAACACTGCAGAAAGCCTCTGCTGAACGCCGGTGACGGTGTTGGTGAACACCCAACGCAAGCGTTGCTGGACATCTTCACGATAAGGGACGAGATCGGTACGGTGAACGGTTTAACAATCACCATGGTCGGTGATCTGAAGCATGGTAGAACGGTCCATTCGCTGGCAAGGTCAGAATAAATTTAACGAATCTATTATAACCAGACTGACTTTGTACAGTAGAAGACAAAAATTTAATACTTAAATTTTTTAAGTATTAAAAATATTATTCAAATACTTATTTTTATCATAATTATGGTAGAACACTATTTATTGATTAGCATAGAATACGAAATTTATTTATCGTCCTATTTCTTAGTAATTAATTAATTTCTTTTCTTTGACCCTTTGGCCTTAGACCTTTGTAAGCTACTGTGTTTATTCCATCTACGTGACGAATGTCAACAACATCTAAACTTCCGTCTTGTATTTAACAGATTATTGACATTGTACAATGTCGAACTTCGTTACGTGTGTCCTCCCGGCCTTGGCATGCCTGATCACGTAGTGAAATACGTGTCGGAACGCGGGATACCGCAGGACAAGTTTACTACCCTTGAAGACGCTCTTCCTGATACGGACGTTCTTTACATGACCCGCATTCAGAAAGAACGCTTCGCCACCAAAGAAGAATATCAACAGGTAATCTAGTTCAGTACCCTAGAAATAGATATATGAACCATATATGAACTAATAGGGAGACAAAAGTGTTTAGATAAAAAGATTTTCCAATAGTAGAACAGGTGCTTTCTCTTATATTAAATTTCGCGCGTTTAAATGGATATTAAAAAGATTAACAATTTGTTTAAATACTTAATCTTTTTCACTGTTAAAGTATCAATTCGGATAATAATCCTTTGCGCTCGGGAGGCGACTGTCAGTCACTAAATGATACCTTCGCAAGTTTTCAGAATTTAATTAGTTTGTTTATTAATCAGACCCGGAGTTAAATAGTTATATACGTAAATTTTAATATGACTTAACTAAGCTAAGGAACATTTAATATAGGCGAATCTTAGTAAATATTTCGACTTTGAAAATGTTTGAAGTTAGTATCATTAGACGACTAACAGTCACCTCTCGAGTGCAAAGGGATAAAGTATGTGGCTATAATATTCAGATAATTGGTGTGTTCGGATAAGGGAAATTCTACTGCATTGGTCGTTGAACTTGAAACTGTAAAGCACGAATTTTCCTGATAATACACGGAAGTGTAATTCGCGAAATATATGATCTCAGTTGGAGCCATCGTATCAAGATAAGCATGTTATTAAGAAAAAGACAGATAATGAAATTATCACGTGATTAATTTCCTTGCCGCGAACAGGTGGACATTTTTCAGCCTTAATAGTTAAGTTAACTCTCAAGAGAATAACATAAACGTTTTATCGTTTCAATGATTTGTATTATATTGATTAACGATTTGTTAATCCAGCATTCATTTTTTCTGATTACAGGTTTGTGGTCATTTCGTGATAACGCCACAATTGATGTCTCGCGCGAAGAGGAGAATGGTAGTGATGCACCCCTTACCACGAGTATTCGAGATAAGCCCTGAATTCGACAGCGATCCGCGCGCCGCCTACTTTCGACAGGCAGAGAACGGTGTCTACGTACGAATGTCGCTACTGGCAATGGTCCTTGGGCGCGCGTGATCACGTTCGAGAACGAGAGACAACCTTGACTTGTGTGGGTCAAGAACGTTCCTACTATGGAAGTATGAGCAACGATGTACGAAATGTAGAAAAACAGATGTACGTTCCCAATCGCATTTTTTAATTAGTCTGTGATTCGTGTGTTATTGTTTTATTATTGACCAAAGGTATAATTGAACGAAAGTTTACCTTCAAAGGAGGCGAATATAAAGTCATGGGCGAGTCACGTGTGCACGATATATGTCGTGCGTGAATCAAGGCTTTATGTTCTTCTCTAGATGATTAAGAAAATAATTTTTATGAGACGTTCGTCGAGCGCGTAACTTGATACGAGTGTATTTCTATAAACTTTTATCTCCACGTAACAAGGACGATGAAACATTCACGTCGTCCAATCCCGTATATTGTTGTATACGAATAAACAGAACGGTGCATGTGCAAAGTAATAAAATCGTTTATTTTTGACAGTACCACTTGTGTACATTTTCCTTTCCTATGTACACGTAATGTACGTATAAATGGATGCTCGTCCGAAAATAATAATATACAATTTTCGTTCGGCGCCGATGCACTAGCAAATTATAAGTTTCGCAATAAAAGTACTTCTTCCTGATTTAAGTCGACATTTCTTTCGAACTTTGTACTCAATGGCGGACTCAGCCATTGACATTAATCTGTATCTGGTATGGTGATTATTTTGTCACGTATACGATATACGGTATAAAAAATAAAAGTGCATGGTATTGTGAGGTATGTATTAAGCTAAAAGGTTAGAAAATAGGATAAATGCACGATGAATATTTCTCGAATGGCATAAAAAACAAAAATTGCTAGGATCTCTTAGACTTCACCTTACCAGTTACAGATTTAAATAACTGTGCCAATAAAATATCGATGTTTCATCATTTACAAATCATTACAAGTCCGAAAGAATGACTAGACATTAGAAGAGTATTAAACCCTGCACAAGTAAAAGCATTCGTGATCGATTAAATTCAATTCAAAGAAAGACAAAGTGCACTTGTATACCTTCATACAGTTTCGTACGCTGGTTTATACTTTTACCCTTTCTTTTCTTTCATATTTCACAATTCGAAAGTAATGTATTACTAAAAATTTAACTTAATAAATTACACTAAAATATTTGTTACAGAAAAATGATAAAGAAAATGACATTTCGATTGTTTTCTATTGTATATACATTGTAAAAAATTTGGAGCACGTTAAATGATTGATTTAAACAACCGTTAATACTTGGACGTATCATCGGCTTTCGCGTTCTTTAAAACTACCATTACTTTGGAACGAGATTTCTTTGAAAGGAAGTTTAAAAAATAACTGCGATATACGATCGATGCGATCAAAGGATCCTAGTAGCTCGTAGATAAATATAGCAATACAGAAGTTACAGTTAAGGAGGAATAACAAACATCGAATGGTCAGAGAACTACTTGGAAGGAAGTTAGGTATCGCTTGCAAAATTTGGTTCACGCTCAATTTCATACACCACAAAATAGTTTTATCGTTAGGTCCAGGTCATTAACACGAGCACTTAATCTGTTTATTATTAAAACTAGCCATCGCGTTATCGCGACTGAACCGCATCCGTTTCCACAACCTTTTTTTCTCACCAGTTCTTTATCGTCATACGAAAATCACACTTTCTCCCGGATTAACGAAGAGGTTCAGATGCAAATCACCAACAGCATTTCGGTTCCTGTGTTCGCTTTGGAGTTAGGACATCAAACTATCGCATCGCGCGTTCGAAAACCAGCCTCGCTGGCACCGTTTGGACACATGTCCGATGCCAAGGATTTCACGTCCTCTTTTGGAAACTTCCTTGTTCGAGATATGGGTGGCATCTTTAATTTCAACTTCTTTCTCTTCAAAACGTTCTTTTTTCTGCAACAATACAAAATTGTGAACGTAAGGAGAAACCGTTTAAAGGGGTAGCCTACTGTTATTAACTTCCTAAGTTAAAATATCCTTCTAGCATTTTGAAATAACACGAAAAACAGGATGTGAGTATTTTGAATTAGTGATATTACTTAAAAAGAAATTAATTAGGCTGGTTCTGATCGGCAACAGGTGGACTATGTAAACAACAGGTGAACAAGAATTGATTAAATTTGATCGATTTAAATAAGTCCTTGACAAATATCCAGAAAACTAAGCCAAAATGGTGGTTATATGTAGAGGAAAGAGTTATACTAAATCTTATTCTCTGTAACATACTGAAAAATTATCGGCATCGGCTAACGCATTCTGCAGTTACTTCAACTTTTGTTTTTCACCAAAAACTAACAGAAGCATAATACTTCTTCAAACTCTCCCAATCTATATTTCTTTCTGAGGTACAAATAAACCTTTTTGTGAAAAAAGAAACAGAAAAAAATAGACGTATTTAGAGCAAATTCATCAAATTATATGTTTACCCAAAAAATTATTAACGAAAGACCTAAAACCGTGTGTTCTACAGTAGAGTACAGTAGAGCCACCCACATATGAACTAATAAGGAGATAAAAATATTCAAATAAAAGAATTTGAATAATAGGACAATCACGTTTTCTTGTACTAAATTTTATTTATTTAAATGGATATTAAGAAGATCAGTAATTTATTGTAACATTCATCTATCCTATACCTTTTTCACTTACATTTTATAATTTTTTGAGATAAAAATTAGATGTCATTATGTTCGGATATCAGAATTTCTGATTACAATATTCGGATAATGGATATTTAAATAAAGGAAGCTCTACTGTATTTCCCTTTAAAGAAAAATTCATGTTACGTACTGGTGCTTGCAATCGATAAAAATCCCCATTGAAAATAATATCACTATAGCTACGATGATACCGATCACGACTACTACCAGCGTCACTATTGCATCTTCTTCCTCGGGAGTGAAAGGCTCTTCCGTCGTAGACCACGACACTTCTCCTAGAACAAATATATTTAATTTATACGTTAAATGTGAACATAGTCACATAAATCGTGTCAGTGATCATGGAAATAGTTGAAGTCAAAAATTAAAAGAGAAAAACGGTTATGTCATGAAAAGTGCATAATGTACTTGCAAAGATCTACTAAATATCTTTGCAATTCGGATTTTATCATTTTATGAACATGCAATTAAAAATGTTGTATAAGCAATTTGTGAATATGGCACATATTTCAATCAGTAAAATTAAACAATAAAGAAAATATAAATAAAGAAGAATTCCAATTATCTGGAATGCACGGTTAACCAGTTCATTTATCCGTCTATAACATGACTATATTTTGATCATTACTATAATTAATTATAGAAAGTAATCATAACAATGAATCATTAATCAGATTACGTTTCGCCGAACTCTGATTTCATAAGCTTACTATTAAAAAGCAATATCGTGCAATATTTAATCTTTTTACATCCACTGTCGATAATGTTTAAGCAATATAAATACAGCTACTTACATATGTATGTCAATTAATATATTTTATATGTCTGCATGCATGTATTCGATTTTATAGTTTATTCTTGTTAACAAATTGCATATTAGTATATCATATTAAGGTTGCTTTTTTAAATTGTATTTTTTTTTTATCACTTCATATAATAGCGGACAAGAGTTTAAGACCAGAGAGTCAACAAAAATGAAGTAATTAATATATGAGAAATAGTACAGTAAACAAATTTCGTGTTCTGTATTAATGAATAAGTACTATATTACCTTATTAACAAAAAAATTAGTGTACAGATAATATTTATAAACCATGGTATTTTATATTGTCTTATCGTCTTAAACTTTCGTGTTCTGTATTAATGAATAAGTACTATATTACCTTATTAACAAAAAAATTAGTGTACAGATAATATTTATAAACTATGATGCTTTATATTGTCTTCTCGTCTTAAACTTATGTCCGCTACTACATGTGTGTAGGTATAATCCAATTATCCAGTCCTACATCAGTCCCAAATATGCTGGATAATCAAAATTCTACTGTATATTTATCTTATACGTAAGCACACGTGTGTTACGACTTAAATATGAATTTTCTCCGAGTGACCGGTAGAGCTAGTGAAAGAAAGTGTACCAAGTGCAACGGATCGAACGTTAAACAGGAAGCGTACGAAACAAATTTACAGGTGAAGAAACCTCACGCCTCAGAGGCTAACAAAACTTCATACCAGTTTGCGCTTACTTCGTACTAATTGTTCAGGTTACGTAAATGTGCGGTCAACGACCGCACGATGTCGCGGTACCCGATTTCCGCAATATGTACACGTACGAAAAAGAATTTGCTGGTGTACTCGAATTCCACGTAAATGCGGCGCTGTTGGGCAAGGGAGAAACGAAGATTTAATGGTTCGGCGATGATTGACGTCATCACGCGTCTTCCGTTCTTCGTAAGGACTCAGGGATGACGTTCTTTCGGGCACGTACGCCACCCTGAGAGCATTCCACGACAGCGCGGAACCGGAAACAAAGAGAGGTCTGAATCAGTGCCTCCCAATCGTCGAATCATGACCCCCTTTTTTTTAATCAGATACACAATGTGCAACTGCTCGCCAGATTTGCATAAAGGAACACTTTCGGCGGGTTGAAAAGTTAAAACGAATTAATTAAAAATTAACCCTCCGTCGGTAACGTGAATTTTATAAACGTTATAAATTCATTAATTCGTTCATTTTGTAACGTCTCAAAAATATTGTGCAGTGTTCAAAAAAAAAGCGAGAATCTCTGTGGCTAAGGAGTCAACTCCTGAGCACTGCACAGTATATTTTATTCGTTCAATTATGATAATCAATTTAGTTTTACTTGTGCCAGTGATAATGAAAGTGATTATATTTACACTTTTATGGCTAGAATACAGTTTGTCAATCGACACATAACATTTATCGTGACCCTAGAATTCAAGAAGAACACAAAAAACTTTATTATATCGGTTATGAAACTGTTACAAACATGATAAGCGTTATACGTTGCTCAACGAACCGTATTTTAGCCACAAGTGCACGCACAGGAAGTAAATTTCCAATTTTTTCGAAAACCAAGTCCCAAACAAACAAAAATTTGTTTTGTGTTGTTTTCATATTTCTTTATGGGAAGGCACCTGATGCCCGCTTGTGCATACTTTTCAGGGACACCCTGTATAACTTGTTCTACGGCGTATACTAAGAAAAAACGTATGGCTGACGAAACATCAAGGTTCGCTTACGCGCCTGACAGGTTTGTCGCGCCACAAAATTGCGAAGAAAACCCGCCCCGGCTTCCGCCAGTTCCGAAAGAACGACTCGTTTAGGGACGAGACATCGTTTAATCGTAATCGTATGCAAAGAAGAAAAAAGAAACAGCATTGAAAGACTTCTCTGCTACTGATACTGGTATCGCGAAAGTTGCTCGAACGTGTACACTGATTCCCAACATTTTCAAGCATTCGACGGTTCAGAGAGAGCAAAAACACGTACGCCAGTAAGTACGTGTGATAACTGTTCTTAGAAACTAAGTAAACCAAAAGTAATTTCTTTATCTTGGTTTCTTTGTTTCGTTTGCAAAATATTTGAAGGGTTCGTAGGAGAAAGAGAATGTCGAGTTTTTGCATTTCTCAAAAAACGAAAATTTACTTTGCAATGTAATCCCACAACTTCATATTTTTGCATATATAATAATAGAACATTGTTTTATTTTTCGTTTTGCTTCGCATCATTTTGAATTTTCACTTATAATTTTAAGCTGTGTGTAACACGTGAAGCTTTAAAAAAATCAACAATATTGATTTACTCCTCGATGGTTTACAAACCTGAAAAAATTTTATTTCAAATAATTATTTAAAAACAGTTATTACGAGAAACGTTAATTGTTGTTTGATAAATAATGTATTACAATTAGTATTATATTCTTCGTTCGGTCAATTAAATATTAAATTTAAGAATTAATTATTTAATTATTATTATCCACCATTTTTTAAAAAGACAAATAAATCATTCAATTGCAAATACATTAATTTACTTTTTGTGTGAAATATTTTATAAAATAAGGGTGTTATTTAAAAAATATATTGCTTCTTAAGTAACCCTAAAAAGCAATTTTAAAATAATGTAATTTGAAAATTTTTCGAAATATTCAAATCTGATTTCCTTACAGCCATATAATTGATAACAAATTTTAATTTCATACAGTCAATGATAAAAAGTGCAAATTCAGTAGCATACTAAAAAATACTAAACTCAAAATTCTTTAAAACTAACATTCCCTATCTTTTAGTGGGCTCTTCATTCAGAAATGAATTATTCCTTAAATAAAAATTTGCGTTTTATTATCGCAGTGCGATTAACACAAGGGGCGTTGAACATGTGTCAAAAGCATCAATATCAGTTCCACAGATAAGCAGAAAAAATCGCGTTCGATTGTAGCGCACAGTGATTCGTTTTTGCGTGACTTTATAGAACCTAACCTTTCATCACGAAGGAATGTTACCGCCCCGCATGTTTTGCATTTAATGTTTTCACTATGCGAGCGATCCTGCCTCGTAATTTCCACTCGAAAACAATCAACAGCAACCGTGGCGATAGTTTCATATTTTGATACGGGATACAATTACACAGTACCGCGTAGCCGATACAACTTTTATTAGATTTCGCGTGCCGCGACAGGTCTCTGGAATGCAAGATTTTATCGGCACCTGTACGTACCAGCTTCCCGTTCTTCGTACACGCCACGATATCTTCAATGTGCACGTTACATCCGTTTGTTTATCATAAGAAAATATTTGTCTACCTGCTACCTGCAATTTAACTGCCTCTTTGTTCCCTAATGTTAACACGCGCAAATTTAATCGTGCCTTATCTTTTAGGATCGTTTGATCGTTTTATAAAAATCAGGTTTGAAAGTATTCCAATATCCATATAATGACGTCAGGGAAGTATGTATTTGTTATCCGGATTTCGAGTATTCGAATTTTTCCGACAGAAAATCTGAATATCCAAATTATGTGATTATAAAGACATCAAAGACACAAGGAATCATAAAAATCAGGGTTGAAAGTATTCAAATATCCATATAATGACGTCAGGGAAGTATTCGTTATCCGGATTTCGAGTATTCGAATTTTTCCGACAGAAAATTTGAATATCCAAATTGTGTGGTTATAAAGATATCAAGGACCCAAGGAATCACACACATGCTTTTCCTGTTTGCTTCGTTTATTATCCAAATTTTCCAGGTTTATTTATTACTGCTGTTATTGTTGTTTACTTATTAACAGGAAGAATCCCTTTGGAAAATACACAATTTATACCGATTATTTCGTTACTATGTAGAACATTCGAATACTTGAATTATCCAAACAATTAAATAACTCAGTCCTAATAAAAATAGAGCTCGGTTTGACTTATATCGAGGTGAAATCAGAGTCACAGTTGTGCCAGGAGAAAGTATTGGCACGGCTTGATTTGCCGGCATTAATCGGTTTTTGTCTCGTAGTCACGAGACACTGTGACAGGGAACCTGGTGTATAACGCTCCTTCGAACTAAGAAAACCAGAACGATTTTTTGTACACGTACTCTCTAATGGATATACTTCGATCCCTACACGGTTACGCTATGCAAGAATGCTATATCCAGGCGTAGGAAAAACTATGTTCACAGCTTGGCACCTGTTGAGCCATCGCGCAAGGGACTACATAGTGATGATTCACTAGAAGGTACGGAAAAATTCAAGTCCTGTGGCGGTCAAATTTGTCACTCTGTACAGTTCACGGTCAATTGTCAGTTCCTCGTCGAATCGTTCTGTGACTAACGGAAACGCGTGTGAAAGGTAAAGGAAAATTAACCCTTTGTACTCAAGAATGCAACTATACTAACTTCAAAGAGTTTCAAGTGCAAAATATTTCACTAAGATTCGCTTATATTAAACTTTATCCAATTTAATTAACACCAGGTTTACGGGATTCATAAAATTTGACGGGTTTTGGACTTCATGAGCAAAATTTGCAAAAATTACTATTAAAACTACTATTATTTCTAGTAATTTTTGCTCGACTTTTATCGATAGAGTAATACAAATATACCCAAATCTATTTCCCTTTAAAATTTTCCAAATTCTGTATGATGTACACCTATTTCTTAGTACACGTGTATTAGAAATGGATGTACAAGAAACATCCATAAATCTAATGTTAAGTAACACGTCAAATCTACGTTTATCACTGTTCAAAACAAGATTTGCGAAACTGTCACTCGATAACTGACAACAGTCGCCCTCTCAAGTTCAAAGTGTTAAAACAAGAAAAAGTAAAATAGTTACCCTTCGCCGACGACGCGAGTCCAAGTGTGTTGTTGATACTCCTGCTGTGTACCCCCATAACGACGATCAGAGTTGGCTTCTGTTTCTTTTTTCGATCCCGATCGCGTCTCGTACACGGAGAGCGTTCGGAAATCGTTCACGAATCGACCGGTTCAAAATCCCGTAGTAAACTGTCGGCCACATGCCTCGAGTCATGTGATATGCTCGGTGAGTCCTCTGTGAGAGCAACTGAAACTGCAGACGTGCGAGGGAGACGGAGAACGAGGAGGGAGAAGAAGAAGAAAGAGAGGAGGCTAGTTACGCTTCACGGATCGCGGGAAGAGATAGGTGGGAGCGGAGAGGAAAGAGAAACCTCACGGTCTCCATGAGGACCGACGTAAAACCTCCATTCACCGTCTCGGGATCCTCGCGTTGGAACGACCCGCACAATTTTGTACAGTCCAACTCAAAATTTTTCAAAGCCGTCAATCCACGTGCGTTGTTCGGAGAATTATCGTAACGGATTTATAGCAGATCTGGGAATTTCTCAAATTATTAGATGTTACTTTTTAATCCCACTTTTCAGGGTCATTTAAGGATCAATCCGTTTTTCGAAGTAACGTCATTATTTCAGGAAGTATCTGACGCAAAATTTAAGTAAATATTTGCAGTTGAATATTCGCGAATATTGAATGTCACTTGAAGAAATGAATTATTAATTACTTGTTATTTGTTTTTTTTTTTTAATAATATTATTACACCCTTGCTATGGATGTTGCTGTATTTATTATTCAATATTTAAAGAAATAAATTATTAGCCATTTGTTATTTTTTTTTTATTATTATTATTATTATTATTATACTCTCGTTATGGATGTTGCTGTATTTATTATTCAGTATTTAAAGAAATAAATTATTAGCTATTTGTTATTTGTTTTTTTTTTATTAATATTACACTCTCATTATGGATGTTGCTGTATTTATTATTCAATGCTTATTTTGTGAATGTTATTGAAAAGATACAGCTTAAAAATAAGAAACTAGTACTAGTTTTATCATCAAAAATATTTCTTTTATTATTTCATTACCAGTGCGACTAAACAAAAGTGATTATTGTTCCACCTTCTAAAATATTTATTTTTCGCGGTTGTGTTATCGTTCTTCCGGAACAATAACACACAATACAGACAGGTTTCGATTAATGTGAATAATAAATTCCAGGAACTGTTCACACTATTCGAATTCGCGCTATATGCGAGTATTTCAAATACGGTATGAAAATATATAATAAAAACTGTTAAATTTTACATTCTCGTACGTTTATTAAATGACGAAAACAGAAACATATTTATTGTTTTTTAAAATATTTCAGCATTACATAGATACTGTTTTATTTCTATCACTATCACATTTTTCTCGCATTAATCGAACCTTCGTTCGCATTAAACGCGACCTAGTGCCACTTTACAGTTTGCAATAAATCGAATACCGTACTGTTTGAACTAGATTCTTATTTCATCTGTATTTAATTACTCGTTGATTAATACATTTTTGTCTTAATTCGTGTAATTGTTAGAACATCGGTTTTTATGTACAGTTCCAGGCTGTGATTAATGATGACGAAGTCATTATTTGTATGAACAAAACTTATCGAACAATTTTTCTACTGTGATATAAAAAATAAAACACTGTGTTAACATTTTCTTGTCAATAAATACTTATAGTCTAAAAATTACACGAGTTAAGATAAAATCTACTGAAGTACGTGTACATGAAATATACGTGTATACACGTACAAAACCATGATCAATTACACGATTACATACAAAACCATAATCTCTAATTGAGACCTACCTGTCCTTTACATTTCAAGAAAGGTAAGTTCGCATCGGTTTCCTTCATTTTGGTTGTACACTCTGCGGCAAAAATTGATACGCTTGATCAAGAATTTCCAGAATTCCAGATTTGTATACGAACGCTGTCTAAAAACTGTTGGCCAAAATCCAGATCTCAAGCTTGGAGGATATAAGTCACGCGAAGAGATACACATACGAGGTAAAATGGTTCAGGAATTTCCGCAATTCAACTTATTTTTCGAGCGTTTCCCCGAATTCAGATTCAGAAAGCTTCGCCTTGAACGTTCGTTACGAAGTATCAAGAATATTTATTGATGGTAGATGTACACAGTATTTGATTTATATACAACGCTTTTGTTAATTATACAATTTTGGAATGGTACACGTGTTTAACACTAGAACTACCGACGATTGCAGTGTAGTTGTTTGCGTGGAACAGATCAAATTGAAAATTACTTGAAAAAATATCAAAGACACAGAAGAAAGATCTTTATTTATACCTTCTGCAGAAAATCAGTAAATTTTGGAACCTTGGTAAAGTGAATTTGTAAGATTGCTATGAATAATCACCAATTGGTCATTTTGACTACTCTGGTGGTTGAATTTTTAAAAATGTGCGAAATAATGAATTCTGCGAAAGTCGAGGGGCACCTGTATATTAATAGACATGCGAGGGCGTATTTGTACGTCTTTCGTACATGTTGATAGACGTGTGGGCGTATATCCGTCATTTTAACTGCTCTGATACTTCTAATGTTAAAGTGTACTTATTTGCATAGAAGAGACGAGATTGAAAATTACTTGAAAAAATACCGAATGCATAGGAAACAAATCCTTATTTACACCTTCTGCAGAAAATCATAGTAAATTTTGGAAGCTTGGTAAAGTGAATTTATAAGATTGTTATGAATAATCATCAATCCGTCATTTTGATTACTCTGGTAGTTCTAGTGTTAAAGTGCTTATAAATAACTCGGTTTCGAGGTTGATCGTAGTGTGGACGTTGTTCCCAGAGCTGCACGTCCCGTTCGGATTTTTCGCGCGTTGAACAATGCGATTGAATCGTTGAAGGGCAAACGATCATTTAAATAAGAACAATATAATTTAAATGAAATTTGAATTGAATTATAATTACTCACCTTGCATATTTCTTTGGACCTTGATTTGGCCGCGAGCAGTTGCCGCGACGTTTCTATAAAATTTCAACCCCCTTTCGATTCATCTTCCGGTCCTATAATGCGTGTACGAGAAATATGCATCTGCTCCGTGCAGTACTCCCACGAAACCGCTCATAATCTGGGAAAATGAGATGACATTTCGAAAACGAGATACGAGTGCGTTATGTTATACTGTGAGCGGATCACGGATTTTTGTGCATTTATAGAAAATTTAAATTTGTGAAAAAAGTGTAGAGTGTATATAACACGGAGAACTGTACGAAATATCTCGGTTCTTCAAAATTAATTCAATCAATAATAATAATATTAATAATTTTAATAATATTAATAATTTTAATTATATTTATAATTTTAATTATATTTATAATTTTAATAATATTAATAATATCAATAATATTAATAATATTAATAATATTTATAATTTTAATAATATTAATAATATCAATAATATTTATAATTTTAATAATATTAATAATATCAATAATATTTATAATTTTAATAATATTAATAATATCAATAATTTTTATATTATATTAATAATATATATAATAATAATACTAATAATCTTTATTTTACGGATAGTAATCTTTTTATATCAAATAGGATTTGGATATTAAAAGATATTCGAGAGTATTTACAAAAATATAAAATGAGTGTTATCAGTTATTACATGATTCAAGAACAGAGATACAAGAAGCTCTAAATATCAATGTCAGTGTTAATTTACCAATTAAAAATTGCAAAACTGAGCGAGAACCCGAAAATATTGGTCTATTTGGATCGAGAATTTATGTCGGGATCGAGTCGAGTTTCTGAAAGTATCTTTTCCCAAAAATTTTGGAAATTCTATCCAAATGATATTTCACGATTCAGTCATAAAACTAGAAGAACCTTAAATTTTAATTAAAAAGAAAAAAGTTATGTATATTTGACCGAAAGTAGAACTCAGTTATTATCAGAGAACGTAAGGAACCTAGTTTTCTTATATGACAATATCAAATAAAATAATATACATACATCATAATTTCTTACGGGTTTTATTTCAAACCCCCCGTTTTATAATTTTAAAGTTCTCAGGAACCTCGATGATTTCAGAAACCACAAATTTCTGTAGAATCCCGGTTTGGGGCCCAACCTGACCTGAACCTCGAGTTCCCGACATTTTTATGTTCTTGCTCATCTCTACTGAACGCTAATTGTACTAATTTATTAGTCAATTATATCAATTCGACGAATACTGTATTTTTTGGACTATAACACGCACCTTAAATTTGCAGGACAATTTACAAATAAAAAGTACATACGATTACACGCTAAGCCTAATACTAGTCATCGGCGACCATAGTCAAAGAATGTAGATAAAACGGTGATTCACCACTTGTCTTGAGATAACTTGCGAAGTATCTACCTTTAGTGGCGTACCATATTTTCTAGACTATAAGGAGTAACTCCAATTTAGAAATGGCTCATTAGAAAAAATTTTAATTTTAATTTTAAATGTTTAAATTTTTGTAAAAAGCCGCGTTGTAATAATAATTCAAATAAGAACTTAAAACATTGTATCAATTTTATTTTTACAATAACTTATTGTTATCAAACAATAAATTCTTTCACGATTAATGACCTTGTTAACAGAGTAAAATAAATCTCCGTTCAAATTCTGCTTTTTTGTAAAAAAAACCGCATCTTATAGTCCGAAAAATACAATAAATAATAATTTAAATAAGAACATAAAACATTGTATCAATTTTACTATTTTCACAATAACTTATTGTTATCAAACAATAAATTCTTTCACGATTAATGACCTTATTAACAAAGTAAAATAATCTCCGCTGAAATTTTACTTCTTCAGTTGTACCTATAAAAATTCGAACATGCATAAAAATCCGCAATCCAGTGATAAGAATTCAAATGAGTGTACAAACATAAGCAGCTGTCATTGCAGGATAAACGTCGAATCCGGGCCTGATGTAGTATTCCGGCAGGAGAAATATTTTTGTAGAGAATGCCAGGTAAGAGGCTGAACTTAAATACAGAAAGGAGGCGAGAGCGTTGAACATCATTTCCTGAAACAGGACGCGAACCGTGGTTAACAACGAACAACATCGTTCGATTCACGGAAAGTAATGACGCGCGACTTTAAGCTAGAAACACACGAGCGACTTTTTGACCCACGATGGTACTATACGCCACTCGTAAACGCCTCTGTACAGGAAGAAATTATTCGACTAACAAACAAACACAAAGTTAGAATCAACACCCACCCAAACCCACTAACAGCAAGCTACTATGCCAACACAATTAGAAGATTAAAACGCAAATATCCAAAAGTCTTATTAGAACCATAATATATCATATATATGGCACCAAGTTAAATGTAGTACTTACCGTTAAAAGTAACGGAAGTCAAACGCTACTAACTACTATATAAATATTTGTAAATATTTTTTAAATAGACACAAATAATAAAGGAAAATATAAAAAAAAACTCGTAAGCTTGAACTTGGAAGGAATGCAAATTCGATTGGTCACAGCGAAGTAAGACAGCCTACTTGCACGGATTCATAGAATAGGGTCACACATATTTCGTTATTGGCCGAAACAAAAAAAAATCGACGAATTGTATCGTATCAAATCGTAAGACGAAAAACAATTGGCTGGTGTAAATGAAATACTATAGGGAGCCTAAGGAACACGGGTCTGATTGGTCGTAACATCTATAGGCCAACCTTTCTCAACAGAATCATAAAAATAGGACACGCATGCTTTCGTTATTGGCAGAAACAAAAGAAAATCGACGAATCGGGTCGTATTAGATCGTATGACCAAAACAATTGGATGGTGCAAATGAAATATTATAGGGAGCCTAAAGAAACGGGCCTAATTGGTCGTAACATCTATAGGCCCACCTTTCTCAACGCAATCATAAAAATAGGGCACACATATTTTCGTTATTGGTAGAAACAAAAGAAACTCGACGAATCGGGTCGTATTAGATCGTATGACCAAAACAATTGGGTGGTGCAAATGAAATACTATAGGAAGCCTAAGAAAAACGGGCCTAATTGGTCGTAACATCTATAGGTCCACCTTTCTCAACGCAATCATAAAAATAGGACACACATATTTTCGTTATTGGTAGAAACAAAAGAAAATCGACGAATCGGGTCGTATTAGATCGTATGACCAAAACAATTGGATGGTGCGAATGAGTACCCCTCTTGCCTCTGTGCCGTCCCGCTGTCTAACTTACCAGCACCGTTTAGTATAGTGCAAGGCTGGAAAGATCGCATCTGGAAGAATCAAGAATCTATGTTCGTTAGTGGGGATAGTCACGCCTCATCTTACACGCATTTTCGGCCGTAGCGTACTATTGGTCAAAATGGCCACTACTACTAATAAATCGCGAGACGAGTAGCATGCATGAGACGCGTCGAGAGAAAAAGAGATAGTGTGATGAACTACTATGTAACGTGTGTCTGAATATGCGGAAAAGGTGAGATTTTTAGCGAAGGTAACGAGAGACCCCTCTTGCTCCCCTGGCATTTCAGATGCAATCTTTCCAGTTCTATATTGTACAATCGTGTGGCAAAATGTCGCTCGTCTGGATCATGCCTTGAACGTACAAAGAGTGACGATCTGATTAATCTGTACGATTTTTCGGACACAACGTAGCAGCCAAGCAGCACCGCGGATGTCAAGAAACAAGCGGAAGACGTAGTCAGCGCCCCCTCGAAAGCTGAACCGATGGTCGTGCTGTATCTCAAACCGTAATTAATTAGCAAACTTTGTATCAGGCCACTGATAATCTGGAAGCAAAAACATTTTATTGATAATCATACTTGTCGCATCTACATTTTACACACTTCCTTTAACCCTTTTGCTTCGGCTGTCCAGTCCGCCGAAGTACCGTCACTGAACGGAAGCACGTGTCAGAAATATGCACAGTGCGTGTTTTTCTAAGTCTTAAATAACAATTGTGCTGAATAAAACAATCACTGCTCTAATGTAACAAGTATATTTACATTTTTAATATGAAAAGGTTTACAAAATTATTAAAATACAGAACTATTAAAATATAAAATTATTAAAATACAAAATATATTTAGATGTCGCCTATAAGCGACGCTCGTACCCACAGGTCATCTCGTGGATGCCGCCTATAATCGGTGCTCGAAGCGAAAGGGTTAATCCTTTGACTGCCACGTTGAAATCACATGTTTCGCTCAGGTCGCCGCAAGAGCAATATTTCATAGGAATTAATCTTTGATTAGGTGTGCAAATTGATTCGGTGCCTTTGTATTTAATGCTTTGTAACTTCCATTCAAATTAAAATACCTTTCATGCCCTATGGTGATTCGAAAGTAACAACATTATACTTTAACCCTTTGACTACGACAAAGGAATTCAGTCGCGACGTACACTGAGAACAACGAAGTTTTTCGTTAGGCATGCATTTCTGACGAAATATATTAAAATATTCAAAATATTGAATTCTAATACATTGCATCAATATTATTTATTTATTAATATTCTGCTTTAAATTGTTACTAATAATGAAAGAATAGAACTGCATACAAGTAGCTATCTAACTGTTAATACCATACATTACAAAATATGAAAAACGATAAATCAATTAGATGTTAGGATTTTTAATCAATTAGGTTTGAATTTGATTATACTGCTTGAGAAAGGGTTAGCAATCTTGAAGAATTTATTTGCAAGATTATTAATCCCACTAATTGGATCAGTTGAGTCGCTTTTATTTGATAGTGTTCCAAGAAGCAAGGGATTTCTGGTAAGTCTAGATGGAGTATTAAAATTAATTGCTGCCATTAGTTTAGTGGAAGAAATTTAATATATGATCAACGTGGCAGTCAAAGTGTTAACCCTGCTGCGTTCGTCGAGTTTTGTCGCAATCAGTCGTTTCCTAATTTCATTAAAAAGAACTCCTAATTTGCAGAAAAGTGGTTCTTAGATATAAAATTGAAAAGATGGAGCAAGCCATTAGTAACAGTTTTTTTATTTACCACGTGAAGTTAATGAGTTTTGTTAGTGTAATAGGAACACGTTTGGGGCAAAAATGCACAAAAGACCGCAGCAGGATTAACCAAGTAGTTTTTAATCTTTTCGAAACACGGAATACTTTTAATTGCAGGAAAAATATACGGAACACTGAACTCTCTAAAAACGGTTATGTTACCTAATAATAAGAAAAGAAAGCAATACAGTGGAGCCTCCCATATGAGAATTAATAGGGAAACAAAAGAGTCTCGAATAATAGAACTATTACCTTTTCTATTACCTAACCTTTATTCATTTAAATTAATATCGATATTTGTTCAAAAATTTACCTATTCTGCCTTTTTTCACTGTAAAATTATGTAACTTTTTGAAACAGACAACTGTTGTTAGATCACACTCTGTTCGGATAATAGAATAACTGAGCTTATCTGTTCAAATAATAAGAGGTCGGATAAAGGAGGTTCTACAATAGTTACAAAATATGGTACTTATGAAAACTATAAATCAATAGGTATTGAACCAATCACACCTCCTTTCCGAGGAAACTTATGTAACATTTTCACAATTTTGCGGAACACTTATAACGAGCTCACGAAACATTAATCCTAGATTGCTGAAGTGAGTCAATTTGACTCACTTATGATTTTGTCAAGTTCAAATATCGTGTGAAAGGGATAGAAGTAAGGGTGTTTGTGCTAAATATAATAACAAAATCTGCGGAATATGTATAATTAATTATACTTTAGATAATTATAATATACTTTAATTAATTAATTATAATTTAAAAATTGTTTTGAACAAATTTTCTTTAAAATAAAGTTTTATCTTTTTTTTTAAAACTTCAATTTTCATGTTTGAGTCAAATTGACTTGTTTCAGGCAAAATAGGTATATACCCAACGTCCGGCAATCTAGTGTTAAGAAGCACTGATCTAATTCCTGTAACTTACCGTTTCGCATAATTTTAACACCCCAGGCATAGTCTTGAGGAATTCCAGGTGTATGCAAGTGCAACATCTGCAGTAGCAACACTGGACACCTCCGGCAGAATGCGTGCCCGTGGAAGACATCCTGATCACAGGCCCTGCTCCGTTTCTGCCCATAATTATCGAGATACAGGTATCAAGGTCTCGTTTAATGACAGTTTAAACGTCACGACACTTGATTCAATGCGAACTGTAAAACGATACCAGGTCTCATTTAACACTGGAACTACCAAAACGGTCAAAACGACCAAATAGCAATTATACATAATAACTTTATACATAGGCGAATTCAGGTATAGGCTGAGCGGGCTATAACCTTCTTTTAATCCTTTTCCTTTGACGCAGTGCAACAAAAATAGCGGTAAAAACTCAAATCCTCCTCTAACTTTATTAGATAATTTCTTTGTTTCTTTGTTAACAATTAATCATCAGACAGACTGAAAAAAAAAATTGAAATGTGCAAAAAACAAAGCAAACTTTTTACAGGAGCAGAAAATTTGTAAGAAATAAAATCTCTATTGGAATGTGTATAAAAAGGAAGTTTGGGATGTTAAATGCATAAATTAATTTTAAAGAATGAATAGTTAACTAATTTTCTTCGATTCTCCGCAAAAATAATCTGAAGTCAGCACCATCTGTTGTTTGGCAATTGGAAGCTAGTGCTCGTTAATAGGAACACAGAACACTCAAGGAGGTCGTTGTGACTTGATAAACAATAATCATAATAGTATGTGAAAAGAAATAAAATATTTTTATTGGGGATTAGAAAAAATGACCGAATTACTCATTTCTTAAAATTAATTTATGCACTTTCGGAATTGTATCATAAAGCTAACATCCCAAACTACTTTCTCATATACATTCTAATACAGATTTCACTCCGGAGGATTAATTATTCACAATTATCTGATGCAGTCATTGAAGGATGTCTACACTTTTATCATTAATTACAAGCTTCCACGTAATTAATTTAAAATGCACACTTTTACTGACATAAATACTACTCCCTTAGCTACTTTCCTCCATCATTTTTATCACAATTCTTTTCGTATTTTCGAAATTATTGAATACCTTTTAAGTACATCTATTTTACATTCACGATAATCTCAACATATCTTTAATATTTCCACCGATTTGGATCGTTAATTTATATATTTCTAGTTGTATAAGCTTCTTCAGTTCCTTTAATACATAATGCATGCATAAAAGCACACAAATTATTATCCGCTAAGATTTAATCAGCTGATTTTCTCTGGTTTATAGTAGAAATATCTCCGCTGAGAATAATATAAGTCAGCATTCTATCAGGAAGAATTATACAGACTAAGTAAATTTTTTCTGTACTGACATATGGAAGCAGAAAACAGTTCAATTTTATTCATAATAGAATTTGCTAATAGAGCATAAGAATTTTATTCCATTCGTTTTAGAATTCCATTTCCAATAGTGTCCACATCACTCAAAGAATTAACGCGTTCATTTCCTAAAACCTGTCGTTCACACTTATCGAGACCTACCTGCGCTTACTTATCTGTGCAACAATCCTCAACGTCTGGAAGAAGATATACTCTCGCTGCTAAAAGAGAGCGTAGTAGGATGCCACGATTGACAGGCTCATTAAACCGTCTCTCCTACACGGCCAGACCCTCGACTCGATCAGCCTAATTGGTTAAACGACGATTAATTCGCATCGTTGTTAAGTGGAGACTGGAATCGACCCCGGTGATCCGTGGCGCGCTCGAAAATCGAGATACTGTCGTCTCCTCGACAGGCGAGAAACCGCGTCCCGTGAACACTTTCCGGCCAACTGAGGGTGCTCTTCCACGGTTCGCGTACAGATCATTCAAATGTCGTTGCACCCCCTGCATCGAGTCCGACAGAAGGGGATAGCAACGTCTATTTCTGGCGCGTGCCCCGCCGAAACGCGTGTCGGCGCCAGATGCACCGTCGACACGGGAAATGTGGAAGAAAAAAAAGAGGAAAAAGGGAGGACAACGCGTGTGTTACAAAGAGAGCAGAGGAACGAACTTGGATTCATTGACGATTAACGATTCGTCCTTCCTTGACCATGATTACAGTGCTATTCTGTCTCGATTTGATTTGTTAACCCTTTGCACTCGAGAGGTGACCGTTAGTCGTTTAATGATGCTAACTTCAAAAATTTTCAAATTCGAAATATTTACTATGATTCACGTATATTAAACTTCATTTAGTTTACTTGTGTCGTATATTAAAATTTACATATATGACTATTTAACGTCCGGGTCTGAATTAAAGTCTGAAAATTTGCGAAACTATCATATGCTAGGATTACGATGTCCCATGAGAAGGGACAGCCGAGTGCAAAGGGTTAACCCTTAAACATCATCGATGTATATCAGAATTATTATTTGCACATAAGATCTTAAAAAGTTCAATATTTTCCCTTGATATCTTATCGAATTTCGCTTTCAATGCATCAAGGATTGTCCTGAGATATCATTTTTCACGGGTTGCGAACCATAGAACACTTTATGGCCAATTTAACTTTCACTCGTACAGGGTGTTTAAATTTCTGCAAGAAGTTTTGGTTAGCTAAATTCTAGAAACCAAAGTAAGAGGAATGTGAAAAACAATATAATAGTATGTAAAGTGTTCGAACGCTATGAGAGAAATTTTAAGGGATTAGCCAAATTTTAGAGATTAAAATAAGAGAAAAATAAAAAATAACAAAATTGCATTTAAAACTTTCCTTTTTATCCATAAAAAAAATCAGTATAGGCCAACTCAATAGTATGCAGGGTGTTCAGATACTACTGGATAAATCTTGTAGCGTAGAAACTGTATTTCTCGCAAGAGAAACCGTGGCCGGGTCATATATGACCAACGTGGCAGTCAAAGTGTTAAGAAGAAAATCATAACTAACAGAAATGCATTTTTATGTTTCAGTTACAATAGCTTTATGTGTACCTGGATGCATAGTTTTATAGTCATTGAGTCGACAGGTATAAGTAAAGATCTATCGATCCTTCCTTCGTTTGCTCGTACTTACGTGGTCGCATACATAATGTAATGGTTTGCGTTATGCATTCTGCACCGCAGTATCCTGTTCTCTCTTTCTTCGTGCAGCCTTTATCAAAACTCCTCTCGCATACGCTGCTACGTGCAGGCCCACGTCCTGTCAATGGACGTGCGAAAGTTTCGTTTTGGTCGACATTACGCTCGAATTTTTCTGACTCACATAATTACGTCAGTTACACGCCGGTGTGCATAAAGAAAGAGAACGAAGCTTTCTCTTTTTTGAACGAACAATTGTTGGAATTACGGTAATTACGAGGCCCGCCAGTGCTGGGTTAACTAATAAGCGAAAGAAGCACGTGTTTGGGGCAGCAGAAAAAAGAACACATAGTAACAATATAGTTAGAAGTAAGTTTACAATACGTAACACACTCTCTGCCCGGATAATCGGTCAATCTGATAACTGAAACTCGAATAATCGACGTTCTTCTGTAAAATTGACTAGCCAAAAATTATTTAAACAATAAAGCAATGTGACAAACAATACATTTAGCTGGACGAAACTTAATAATCATGAAACATGTTAATGATCGCGAAACATGTTAATAATCGCGACGCATGTCAATCATCACGAAACATGTTAATAATCACTAAACATGTCATTAATCACGAAACATGTTAATAATCACGAAACATGTTAATAATCGCGAAACATGTTAATAATCATTAGCATGTCATTAATCACGAAACATGTTAATAATCGCGAAACATGTCATTAATCACGAAACATGTCATTAATCACGAAAAATGTTAATAATCACGAAACATGTTAACAATCGCGAAACATGTCAATAATCATGTTCCTGATGAATAGTTTTCGTGTTAACGAAAGTATCATCGGTTGAATCGCAACCAAATAATCAGGGTAATCTATTTAAACAAATCACAGTTTTATTACGAACGTTTATCATTTTATACGCTTTTATTAGACTGTTTTTATTGTGTAAAATATAAATATTAAGTATATTATGTATAATAAATACGCCTCACAAATGACTCGAATGAATAATATATGTTCGTAGGAACCGTATAAAGTATAAAATGCTTAACAATTCGAACTTATTATTACAATCTTTAGTATCGTGATCGTAAGCACGTAAAAGTTGCTTATCACGGTTGCACTTGACAGAGAAATATTTAGTACAACTTGATTATCTTGTAAGTTACCACAATTTTTTAAATCGTTCATTCTGAAAGATATAATCTTGTTGAAGTTCAATATTTCTTTTTTCTTTCAATTTATCTTCGACGAGTTTCAAACGACTCTGGACGATCCATTATGCTTTTCAAATATTCTTAAAATGTAAATGAAGATGATACATGCTAATGATTAAATCAAAATACTGAATCTTCCACAATATATGCTGCTTCAGAATATGCAGTTGGCTACAAAGTATTCTTACACCACAATTTTTACACGTGTATCTGTGAATCAACAAGGATCAAGTATAATAAATCCTTTGGCATTACACAACACTTTCACGTGACTACGTTGAATTTTTGATTTCAGTTTAAAATATTTTGATTTCGATTTAAAAGAACAATAAATAGAAAGATCATTTTTGTAGCAACTGTAATTCTTGATTAAAAACCCCGGCAACTTTCAAGATGGCTCAATAAAATGTTTCAAAAGTTAAAAAGTTTCCTCTGTAATAAAAACAAGTGTATAGTGTATATAAAATACGATAAACATCTATCAAATTGAAAACCTCTGTACAAAAAGGCATCGGTTGTTATGTAAGGATAAAATTGTATCGAAATTTGGATGGCTTGCGAAACATTATGAAACGCGAATCGCGTGATCTGAAAACGCACGAGGAAGTATTAAAAGTTGTTGGTAAAAGGTATAGCAATCCCCTCAAAGTCCTCTGTACGTGCGAAGAGCAATGATTGTACTGAGAAGATACAGTGCTGAGTTCACTAAACCGCAGATCTAGAAAAAGATACGATGAACATAATATTACAACCATGTACTTCCAAGTAAAAATATATACAGTAGAGTCTCCCGTATACGAACTAATGCAGAAACAAAAATGTACAAATGAAAGAATTTTCAAACAGTAAAACAATTACTTTCTCTTATGCTAAGCTTAATTCGTTTAAATTAATATTAGGAAAGTTAACAGTTTATTTAAGTATTTTTGTAACTTATATCTTCTTCGTTCTTAAATTTCATAATTTTTTAAAATAAAGAACTGTAATAACAGAATATCCGAATACAACATTTAGGTGTACGGATAAAGGAGGTTCCACTGTGTAACCATGAATTCCAAAACAGTACAAGTCCAGTTTTTAATACCGTATAAAAATACTAGCCATATCTGGCGATACTAGATTTTCGAAACACATGCCACCAGCCTTTTCGCTAACATGTTACCAAACAAAACATGTTTGGTATTGGACTGGTGTGTCATGCTTCGGTATCACATTGGTAGTAACAGAACACAAAAGTTTGTCAAAAAAGACATCAAACCTTGCAGCATAAACGACATCAAATCAGTTACAAAATCGTAACCAAAACCGTAGCAAAATTTGGCAAAGACGACAAAATTTATTCTGTTTCTGACGTTAGAATCAATGCGAAACCACATTACAGACAGATGCGATTTTGGTGTCAAATCTGTCGAGATTCAGTACAGATTAGCCATACTGACACTAAATGATCATCGCTGTATTAGTTTACTTTTTCAAGATTATTAATCTTGAAATTATAGAAATAGAAAAATAGAAAATTCCTAGAATTTTGTTTGATTTTTCCTTGTTAATTATTACTGTAATAATTGAAGTATTAGTGTGACTATACTCTTAATTCATCCAGAATTGAAAGTAATACTTAAAGAGGGATTACACAACTTAACAAAAGATTCGAGAAGAATAGAACGAAGGAACTGCATTTCTCAATTATGCCGCACAACATGGACTTGTGCTGCTCTGAAAGTCAGCTTCATATTCTGTTCCTTCAACTTACTGCCGCGGCCAACAACACCTCGTATTCGCTGTAACGTTTCATATTTGATACGTGCACTATGTACGTTAACGATGCAGCTAGATATAATCCAAACGCTATAGCGTGATAGAGAAGTTCCTAGGAAAAGAGATAATAGTAAATGCAATAGGTATAAGTCGAATGCGTTAAGGTACGGTTAATCGATGTACAGTAGAATTCCGATTATCCGAGATGCCTGATTAACCGACACATTTGTCCAACTGTCATGAACATGTACCAACATGTACATGGCAGACAGAGTTGAGCAGTAACCAACTACGTTTCGAAAATGATCATAATAATCGATCATTAATCAGATTACGTTTTGTTCAACTCTGGTTTCACAAGCAAGTTGACACTATTTAAAAAACTATCGTGCAATATTTAATCTCCTTTTTGTTTTACTGCGTCGACATCCATTGTAGATAATGTTTAAGCAATAGAAGTACAGTTACATATGTATGTAATAATTAATATATTTTATATGTTCCATATGCATATACAATGGGGTATTCTATAACGAATAACTTTACAGCGAACGAATGCTGTAACGAACAACTTCTCTCATTAAATCAAAACGTCTAGAACGAACGAGCATGCTACAGCGAGCGCCGAGAAACACAGTTAATCGTTCATTCTTTAGTAGTAAAGATACAGTTAGCTATTTTATTACATATTTCTATTTTTATATTCCTTTTACAGTTATTTCATACTAAGAACTTAAATAGATTATCAAAATATATCTTATAACGAACGAACGCTATAACCAATAAAGTTTTAGGACGTTAAAAACAGAATAATTAATTCGTTATAGGATACTCCATTATATTCTATCTTATAGTTTATCTTTTTGAATAAATTGCATATTAGTATTTTCTAAATTATATTCCTTTTATCATTTCATATGTAAGTACAGTCCAATTATCCGGCATATTTAATTATCCTTGGTCCCAAGTATGTCGGATAATCGGAATTCTACTGTAATCGGTTTGTCAAACTTACATAAATGGTTTTTGCGATGATCGTGGACGTTGAAAGGGAGGACAGGCAACTTACGAGTAAAATGAAGGTACCGATTAAAAATGCTGTTGTTATTAAAAGGAAAAACATTTCCGCAGTGGACGAGTACCGCTGATAGTACGAAGTTTGATTCCCGACTATTGTCACACATACTATACCTAGTGCCTAAAAATAGATGTACAAACCACATACATGTAAATATGCAAAAAGGTGTGTGATGTTAAATTTAATCGTATCGGTGATTATTAAAATGACCTGAAGGGTCCATGGAGAAAAGGAAGTTTGTCAATCTTAACAAATTTAAAATTTGTCTTTTCAAACCTAAAATATATTGATCAAACCGTTTTTAAAATTAACGGTATAGTATGGTAATTAGTATATCCTAAGAGTGACTTATAATAAAAAATAATTAATTCTGTCTAACAGGCAAAGAGATATATTCATTCACATTGTGTAATTATAAGTATCAAAACTTAACTTCTATACGAGAGAGAAATTTTTACACTTAAATTTACGACTATTTTTCGAACAATATTTCCACATTATTGTAATGTAAATTATTGATGTGATATAACAAAGATTCCAAGCTTAATTCGTTTAAATCATTGACCTAGACCACTTTGATAATCATCAGCGTAACTATCGCGTTTTCTAAACGGAAACGGAATTCTCCTACCGATAATAAAACCTTATAGACGACATTTATATTTGAACATTTGTTTTGCAAGTACGTAACAGATTAATAAGACTGAACTGGATCCTGCAGAATGAGAGGTGATTGTTAGTCGTCTGATTATATCGATTTCAAAGATTTTCAAACGCTAAATCCTCACTAACATTCGTCTATATTAAACTTCATCTAGTTTAGTTAAATAATATACTACAATTTACACACGTGACTGTTTAATCTCTGAGTCTAACTAACAAACAAGCTAACTAAAGTTTCAAAATTTACAGAACTACCATTTGACGACTCACAATCGCCTCTCGAGCGCAAAGGGTTAAATTTTCACTGACTCTAACATAGCAATTAAAAACTCATATTGTTGATAACCTCGTGACCAACTTATCGTGCAAGGCCACCTTACAAAGAACTTACCAATTGCAACAATTTAAACGCGCCGCTCCACGTTTTCAAGTATCCTGTATTGATAATGACCGCAGTGGAGCTGCTTGTTACCGTCTGTGTTCTAATGGTTACCGAGTGCGACATTGTCATTCCCTTCGTTACCGATTCTGAAAGTATGAAGCAGCACGTTAAAGCGTGGGCGAGACCCGTGAAAGAAATGATTTCAAGCTGCTAGGAAGGAGTGTCTCGCGTACAGAAAGAGGGCCAAGGTCAAAATTTCGAGGCGCGGCCTGAATCTCTCTTCGACAGCCTTCTCCCTTTCCCGAAACCCAAGAATAACGGTCGAACCTTGCATTTCTCTCGCACCAGAATAACGTGAACTCTCTTGTGTACGCTAAGTTCATTCTTAAGTTTCTTATAAAATCTGTGGGATATTAAATTTCGTTCTCGCGTTACGTTCAAACGGTTGCCAAGCGACGAATAAAAATAGACCAGATTCAATACGCGATCATAACTGTGAAAGAAAAAGTTCGGACGTTTTCGCTTTCGCTTTCGTTTTATCCAACCGCACCCCCCTTGAACCCTGTCGCAGATCAATAAATGCCTGCGAATCCTCGGAATTACTTTCCCCTTCAGCATTCTACGCGATAAGAGATGAAATGGAATGAACTTCAACTATTTGGCATGACATAAGACTACTGTTAAAGATATACAAATTTCTAACAAAACACCTATTATACTTATAACCGTATTTAGTCATAAGGTTAGTACTAAGTCCTTCGTATTTTGTATAAATGTAATTGTAATAATGTAATGTTGACATGCACATTGCTGTGCATGTCGCTAATAAACCCATATAGAGTTTTATAGCTTAATTAAAAAATAAGTGTCTAGGTATATTTTTTCGATACAGTAAAATTCTCGTTTATACGAATAGGTTAACGCTCAGCCTCGGTTATACAAACTGAGGTCGAGCATAACTTCCATTATATGAACGTATATTTTTATATACGTTGTTTCTGTATCACGTTCAACTGTTTCGTCGTTTAAGATTTTATGATTTGCTTATTGTTACTATATAAGAGATGGTAAATAAAAGTACGTTACTAATAGAGATAAAATAAAAAAGAAACAAAATAACTGATCCCAATGTTTGAAACATTAAACCTCTACTATCCAAACTAATAAGAATAATTAGAAGAGTTAGATAGCTAGTGAATCTCTATTATCAGAACTACTCAGTTATCTGAACTGCCCTGTTCCCCGACGTGTTCGGATAAACAAAGTTTTACCGTATAACAGTGAGGAATAACTCTTTACGGTAAGGAGGATTGATTTTAAATACGATTAACCCACAAATTTTATAGTCTGTTGACAATGTGCCGGAACCTCTTTCTGAATTTCAAATCACGGATATGTACCGAATTAGCGCGGCTCCGAATAAACACGCGTAAAATGCTGTCACCAGTTATTTTTAAATGATAGGTATTAAAGGAAACGAATCAAAACTATATGGATAATCGTTTCAAAGTTATCTTTTCTTCGTATCAGTGTTTATCTCGTTATATGCAGTAATGATTTAAAAAAATAAAAATTGCATTACAAGAAATTTTATTATTTTTCTATGTATATTGTATATAATACGTGTTATGCTGATATTTGTCAAATTTATGACATCAGAGTAATTTGATGCATAACAAGGTAAGAGATACGAGTGGTGTTCGAATAAGTACATAAGAGATAAAAATAATATCCGACGTAAGATTAATCGCGTGACATCATTTCACTTTATCTTGATCGAGTCACAAACCCGAAAACACGGTGTCGTTAAATCATGTGCTATGTATACTGCAACCGATTCACGAATCACGATTGGCAAAGGTAGGCGGTATGTACACAAAGATTGAAACTAACCTTAATAAGGTGGAGGTGGTCGCGCCTCGGACGTCTGCGATTGACTGAAGTGCACGCTTGCGTTTCCAACGGGCTACCATCAGTGACGTCATTGGTGATATCATACTTGGTCCGTTTGTGAGGGATCAATGTACACACGCGCGAAAACATGAGTATTCGGCAAATCTTAACGATTAACCCACTCGCTGTGGCGAATCTCATTCAAAGAACGCGTGGCAAACGGTAGACTTTCAGCCGTGACTATATATATTGAATTTTTTTAATCTGCATCACACGTGATACCGTGGAAAATCCAAAATTGCATTGACTTTGAAAAGAAAGGTTTTAACAATATTAATTGGACATGTTTAGTAAACAGTAACATTGCTTAGATGAGATAAGCTGAGTGTCTGAAGGGGTCTACAGCACTAGTCAGGTGGAATGAGTTGAACGCTTAATGGCGCCTGCAACACTAATCAGATGACCATGAGTTGAGCGCTTTCAGTAACGAAAGGGTGAAACCCTTTGCACTCGAGAGGCAACTGATAATTACTAGAAGATAATTTTACAAATTTTTATATACAAAGGGTTAAATAATCGTATATGTAAATTTTAGTGTCTTACTTAATTAAATTAAACGCAGTTTAATACAAGCGAATCTTAGTAGACATTTTACACTCAGAAATTTTTACAGTTAGTACATACTATTAGACGATTGAAATTCACCTCTCGGATGCAAAGGGTTAAATCACATCTTCAATAATTTTTTTAATTTAGCCTTGATGTATTTAATACAAAAGCGATTATTATTTGTTTTGTCAACTTCCTGTATCTTTTCAGGATACAAAAAATGAAGCATTCCAACATTGTTTCTATTTCGTTCAAAAGTTATGCGTTTTTCTTCTTACCTTATGCGCATACATGATACACTGTGACATTATCTTCGGAAAAAGATAAAACGGTATCGGATAGGATCCGAATTCTAAAGACGATATCGAAAACGAATATATATTTCAATGGTAATGTGTACAAGAGAAAGTACAATTGTATTCAAAAACATTCATTCGCGTAGCAACGAATTGTTCTTACATATAAGTGTCCTTTATGGGTGAGGGGAAAATAAAAAAAAAGAAAAACATACGAGGGAAGAAAAAACAATGTACTGCATTCAGTTTGTGCAAATATATTACCTATATAAAATAGATATGTATATGTTGATGTATATATCTAATGCGTGTATACATATAAATAAAATGTCGCGGTAGTGCGAGAAAGGTACGTACAATTAGAAAAGTAAACTGGACGGGAGAGTGTCGCAGAAGATACGTACATGTATCAATTACCAAAAAGAAGTACAATAATCAATCAATCGTGTAAAACTCGGAAGATCGACATCCAATATGGATTCTATCGATCGTGGATCGTGATTTACTTTCAGAAACGTAACAGTTGCTAACATTTTCGTTGACAACGCGACTATTCCTCGCAATGAATACTCGAACGGTGTGACGTGTAAGTCCAATGGAACCGTGGTGTCGGAACGAAAATGTTGACAATCGCTGCTGCTGCTGTTGTCTCTTCAGCGCAAAAACCCGTCCTCGGCTAGCGCCAAATCGTGTATTCTTCTCTGTTTTTGTGGTTGTTCGGAACGAGCATGATCCCAGGGAACCGTAGTCGCAAACTTCCGCTTGTTGGGCGATCGCGCGATTCAAGATGGCGATCGGGGACGCGATCGAACCGCGCGATCGATCAAACAAATTTTTAGGCACGTCGATTGCAAAGTCTCTTATTTAAAGCTACGACACACAGGATTTGGGCAGGGGCCACGTTGGACTAGCTTCGACCCATCTCCGATCCGTTTCCGCGATCTTGCTCGTGTTCGATCGTGGGACGAGCATCGCGAAAATCTGAGTGCAGTAGCCTTGCTGTAGGCGCTCTTCAGGTACCTAGCGTTTCTTCGTGTACCTCTGCTCCTCTTCACTGCGCGTTGCTGCTTCTCCATTCGACGTACAGGAAATACGCTCCGGCGGTGTACGCGAGCGTGTTGAAGATTCCGAATACCTGCGGGAGCAGAGCAAGAATTTTAACGGTTTATGTTCGGTCGCCGCGTTCCACGTTGTCGAAATCAACAGGTTTTACGACCTCGACAGGGTCGTTAAATTTCGTGTCCCACATTTCTTTTCTTATTCGATTAACACACTAGATTTACGGACGTTTCTTGTGTATCTATTTGTAATATACATTTACTAGTTGCCCGCGGCTTTGCACATGCGGAAGTATTTTGATTCCAATTTTAACCATTTCCAAGAGATGTCTCTTAACTTTAATTTTAACCAGAAAGTTAAATATTTACTAAGTTTTATAGTGCTTGCTTCAAAATCGACGGATTTTCAAAAAAAACTTTTATCCTTTATTTCACCCCCTTCGGGGTTGATTTTCCAAAAACTTTGAAACACGTATTTCTTTATTTCTAATCAAAAAGCTAAATATTAGTTTTCATAGTGCTTGCTTCAAAATCGGCGAATTTTCAAACAACCTTTCAACCCTTATTTAACCCTCGTAGGGGTGAAATGTCAAAAAATCCTTCCTTAATGGGTGCCTACGTCATAAAAGAAACCCATTGTTCAAAAATTTCATGTTTCTAGCTTCAGTGGTTCAGTAGTCAGTCAGAACATGTCTTTTTACATGTATAGATTAAGAAATAGGTGCACATCATACAGAATTTTAAATTGCAGGGCTGAGAGGGAAATAGATTAGGGTATATTTGTATTGTTTCATCAATAAAAGTCAACATAGTAATTGTGTTTGTAAATCTTGCTCGTGAAATCCGAAATCCGTCAAATTGACGGGTTCCGTGAACCTAGTGTTAAGTAGAATATAATGGGACACGCGTTTTATGCTTACCCCTCCGGAGATGTTCCTCGAGACAGAGTTACCCTGTAGCGCGCTCCATACGGACAACTGTGCGATGAAAGCGATCATGTAGAACACGGCGAATATTGTAGTGTTCAACAATTCCTGAAATAAAATATGCCTTGTGAGTACATGTATCGGATAGAGTACATGTTCGTGCGGTTAGGATCGAGTTCAAGCCGTTTTCCTTACCGACAAGATCCAATTAATGGGTAACTTAAGCGCCTCTCGGATCGACAGCACGTAAATGAAGCACCATAACAGAGTGGCGATAAAAGCTGTAACGGCGACGAATAGGAACCAATGGGTTGCACCTATAAATGCCGGTGACGTGCATGCCATACATATTATGCCGAGAACCTGAAACAGATTGAAACAAACGCATGTTTAGTTTGATCCCCTTGAGTACTTAACACAGTGGTTCTCAACCGAGGTTCCGTGGAACGCAATAATGTTCCGTGTACTTGTTAGTGTTCCAGAAAATTGTAAAGCATTACAAAAAATTTTGTGGGAAGAAGGTGTGGTTTGTTATAGGCCTACTTTAGTCATTATTTTATTTATATTGTATTCATTATATCTATATATAATTACTTTAGTCATTATATTTTTATAAATACTATCTTTTTCATCCTTTCTTTCGTCTTTTATTACTATGTAACATTGTAACTGTTACTTATAATACTTGAATATAGTTTTTACAAAAAGTTTACAATATCTATTAACACGTTCACGCTGGCTTGATCCACCGGTGGATCATGCTTGTCTGTTCCGCGGGGCGGCATGACCCATCGGTGGGTCACCTTGGGTTATTCTAATCACTTCCCCTTTATTTTATTCACACCTGAGTCCTATCGCTCTACTAAAGTTGTTAAAGTAGAATTTTCCTATATATATGCAATCTCAAGACGTCAAATTCTTCGCCAACACTTCCTTAGCCCTGTCTCGTATCACGGCATATTTTCGCACGTGATCGTCAACCGAGCTTCCGATCTCCATCGATTCCTCAAATTTCGAGACTTCCACCTTCGGTTCAAAAAGCTGTGGCAATTCCACGTTCAGATAATTCAAATAGTATGCCTCCCGTTGCGCGACTCTGTCCTGCACTCTCTGCAGTTTCGCGTCCCTTTCCGCTTTCGAAACGACGAGAGGCTTCCTTTTCGCCTCGAGCTCGAGAGGATCCAGCTTCCGTTTGCTCAGAAGCGCCTGTTTCATTCTGTCGAATTCCTTCAACCTCCTCGCGACGTCCTTCGGGACCTTCACGCTGCGCGCCCTTTCTTCCTCTTCCATCCTCAAACGCGTTTCCCGCTCCTGACGAAGCCTTTCCCTCGCCACTTCCGCTTCTCTCCTGCGTGCCTCGTCGCGCCTGGCCGATCTTCTCGCTATCACGGTCGGATCGTTGGCGAGGAAATTGTTCTGCCAGCCGTTGAAAACTCTTTTCCTTCGCGACTCTCTCCAAACGTACCTCTCGAACCAGTCCATCCTCTCTACGGCGCCATTTTCGTCTTGAAACACCTTGGGTTCCTCGAACGCGCGGAACAGTCCGCTCTGGTCGCCAACACCGATCGCTTTCGAGGCTCCGCCATCAAACACAGGAGACTCCAACAAGCACAAGCGAGAAATCGGCTGGGACGACACGTTCTGCGAAAATATGGGCCGATTCGACTCGTTCTTAATGTCCCACATCTCAAGGCCGCCATCGTGGCTACCCAGCACGAACACGCCGGGTTCGTTGGCCCAGCAACAAGTTACGTACCAGGAGGCGGTTCTTCGACGAAACAGAGGCGAGTCTATGTAATCGTCGTTCCAAATGGCGAACACTCGGCCACCGACGGTCAGGAAAACATCCTGAAGATGTGGCGATCGCGCGATCTCTGTAACGGGACCGTCGTGCACGTACGAGCAATTTAGAACCTGGCAGTCCACGACCTCCGCCGGTTCTTCCTCCAACGATCGCCCTTCCCACGTGCATTTTACCAACCCTTCCAAGCAACCGATCCACAAATACCTCGTGTAATCCTTCTCTTTGGGATCCCATTGCTGAGAATCTTTATCGTTTTCATTGTATCGAACGTTATCGGATGGCAGGCATAAGCACAAAGGGCTAAGTTCTGAACAGTTCTCGCTGGGAGATCGAATTCTCAAGCGAAAAATCGGTCGAAAATCGACAGGGGGTGCCGTGTCAGAGGGAAGATCCCAAACAGCTACGAAACTATCCTCGGAAGCGGTGAGAAACTGCGTGCCAGAGGAATCGAGCGGCTTTGTCAGCTTTCCATTTGGCTCTATCCTGTACTTGGCAGGTAACCATCGAATGCTACGAACAGGTAGGCGATGAGAGCAGTGTTTGTCCGAAACAACGACCGGTCGTAGCACCGGCAACTTGTTCTCCGTCCACGTTCCAAGTTTCGCGTGTCTGTCGTCGCGATCGTCGCGCAGCCAATCGTTAACGTTCCAAACGATCACCTGGCCGGTGGAACAGCCTCCTACCACGAGGTTCTCGTTGTCCGGTGAAAAGCTGACGGAGTGAACCTCTCTGTGGTCCTGAAGAACGAGCCGTGGACGAAGAGGGTCGTTCAATTTCCACAAAAGCACTCTAGGTCGGAATTCGCCCTCGCTTGCGTATTCCCTTCCCCAACCTCGACTCGCAACGTCCACATACGAAATCGCTATGTATTCCGGAAATCTTGGGTGCGAGCAAACATCTGAAACTGCTTTATCGGACATGAGACTCAGATCGATAACCGACACCTGTTCAGAAAACGCAGATATTTTGGAAGAGGCGTCCGCCATGTTTACGCGTTCCCGCCGACACAGATTCTGAATATCGTCCACGTACAGATTAACAGCAGCGTTGTAGCTGACGACGTCGATCATTTCTGGTGACCGTGCCTCTAAAAATAATTCCAACGGCGTCTTCTCTTTGGGCTGTTCGTCCTCCTTGCTCTGCACGGTATCTCTTCCCTGGGAACGATCATCGCCGCTTCGCTGCGATTCCTCGGGGTCCTCCTCATCGCGAGACGCCCCGTTCAACGTGTCCTCGTACACATACTGCGTCCACGCGTTTCTAGGATCACCAGGGTACGTCTGAACGAACGTGTCTCGCGGCTGCAGACACGTCTGCACGGATCTGGAGACGCACTTTCTGTCGATATTTTCGAACGTCTCGTCTGGATTCACCAGCTGCGCGTAGCTGTCTCTGGAGCCGCCAGCGTGCCGATCGCACAACGCTCGAGGGGTGCCCAGCAGTTTACCAGGTAATACGATTTCTATCTCGAAAAACGTCCTCGTGTTTTTCAGAAAGGTCTCCTCCACTTCCGTTTCGCTGCCCAACGAGCTCCACGGTCTCGCGGTTCTTGCCACTTGATCGACAGCTCTGCGCGTGAAGATGTCGCCGATGTTCCTGTTCCGCTGCCAGACCAGGTGTTTCGCCTCTTCCGTCAGGCAAATCGCGAACTCGTCGGAGGTCAGTCGTGAGGAGCAATAGCCCAGAAGGAACGCGTCAGGCTTGTAGGCTTCGATTTTCTCTTGATACCCCGCTAAAGGCGAATCTGGTGATTTGGCGAGCCTCGCGACGGCGTCTCGTTGCACGAACGCCCACGGATATTCCAGGAACACGTGTTCGCCGACCAAACAACCCAGTTCCCGTTGCGCCTCGCGATCGAGCTCCACGTGCTCCACATTCTCGATATTTTCGTCGACCAACGTCCATCCGAGCGAACGCTTAACCCCTTTTCCCGACATCTTGCGACTTTGCCACCGTTCCGCCAGGATATTCGAATCACGATGAGCGAACGTTAGACGTTTCAAGTATCGATCAAACTGTTTTGCATCCCAGAAACGTTGAGTTTATTCTACTGCCTACGGTAGCAGACAAGAGTTTAACCCTTTCACGGTGTAATAAAATGACGAACAGCACGTGAGAAGCAGTTTAATACTAGAACTACCGATGATTACAGTGTACTTATTTGTATGGAACTGATCAAATTGAAAATTACTTGAAAAAATAGCGAATACACAGGAAACAAATCTTTGTTTATACCTTTAGCAGAAAATCATAATAAATTTTGGAAGCTTGGTAAAGAGAATTTATAAGGTTGCTATGAATAATCACCAATTGATCATTTTGACTGGTCTGGTAATTCTAGTATTAAAGTGCATTTATTTGTGTGGCAGAGATCAAATTGAAAATTACATGAAAACAAATCTTTATTTGTACTTTCTGCAGAAAATCATAGTCAATTTTGGAAATTTTACCACAGAGAATATTTAAGATCGCTATGAGTAATCACCAATTGGTCATTTTGACTGTTCTGGTAGTTCTAGTGTTAAAATAATAACTACTCCGTTGTTATCGAGACTTCTAACATTTTTTGCATTAGACTGAAAAAGTGTTCCGTAACCTCAATTGCTTACATACAATAAATTTTATTAATTATATTATCACGATACGATTTAATGTATGAAACTTACTCTTTTTTTGTTTCTTTTCATTAAAGTATTTTGAGCCTAAAAGGCCATTTTGCTACAAAAATTATTATACATCATAGTACTAATAAGTATCTACGCTTTATGATGTTACATTTTCAGAATTGATAAATAGTGTAGATAACGTTGATTCTATAAATATTCTGCGTTTTATTACTTTCATATGTAGATCATATCATTATAGAGAAAGGTTGCACTTTTTACAGAAAAAGTAAAGGATGTTATACATATATAGCTTTGAAGGGTCAAATCTTTATTGTATTAAACTGCGAAAGGGTTAAGACCAAAGGATCAAAGAAATCAAATTAATTAATTAATAAGAAATAGAAATAAATAAAATTCGTATTCTATGTTGATCAATAAACAGTGTTCTACTATAATGACGATAAAAGTAAGTATATGAATAATATTTGTATACCATAAAACTATGTTTTGCATTGTCCTGTCGTCTTAAACTTTTGTCCGCCACTGTAAACGTACACACTTAACCCTTTGCGCTCGAGAGGTGACTGTTAGTCACCAAATGATAGTTTCGCAAATTTTCAGACTTTAATTAGTTTGTGTATTAGTCAGACTCAGAGGTTAAATAGTCATGTATGTAAATTTTAGTATAATTATAAAAATTTAGTATACATATATTACTTAACTAAACTAAATGACGTTTAATATAGGCGAATCTTAGTACATATTTCGAATTTAAAAATTTTTGAAGTTAGTATCATTAAACGACTACCGGTCATCTCTCGAATGCAAAAGGTTAACGACCGCTGTTTATCGAGGAGGTCAATACCGTTACCGTCCGGTTAAATGGCCACGAGTCTGTTTGGTTATACGAGTTATCCCTACCGGTTTTTGAAATTAGAGAACACATGGAAACGGATTCTGTAAGACAGAGGACGCAGAGGTCGGCAAATACAGTAGTGTCCGCTTAATTGACCAAGCGTGGACATTTATCCAGAGACAGTTTTCTCAGAATTGTGATCACTGTTTTATCGTGTAGCGTGTCTCGTATTTACTCGACGAGGTTTTCCTTGAGCTAGGAATTTTAGAAAGGAGATAAACCGTGGACATTTAAACGGACACCACTGTAGATACAATTTGTTGTATCCTGTACTGGTCTTCTCACATTTTACCCCTGTCGAATAAGTGAACCGCCAGTCAAATAACGTCTATCAATTCCTAGAATACAATGAAACTCCATTTATATAAACTTCATTCGCATCAATGAAATTTTAACAGCATCTGTCTGATCAACTGAACTCCCTAAAATCAAATGTTTGGTGGAATCTAAATATCCAAACGAACGTGAACTCCTATTATCCAATCTAGGAATCATAGATGGTACAGAGAATTAGGTGAGCTCTTACTATATTCAAACGAACGCGATCTCCTGTTGTCTAATCTAGGAATTATGGATGGTACAGAGAATTAGGGGAGCTCTTACTATATTCAAACGAACGCGAGCTCCTATTATCCAATCTAGGAATCATAGATGGTACAGAGAATTAGGTGAGCTCTTACTATATTCAAACGAACGCGAGCTCCTATTATCCAATCTAGAAATCATGGAGGGTAGAAAGAATTAGGTGAGTTCCTAGTATATGAACAATCTGGTTATTTAATTCAAAAAGCGACCCTAAGAGATTATTATTATTATTATTTTATTAATTAACTTGGCACGAGAAAAGAAAAAAAGCTTAAGACCAAACGTGAGAGGTTGTCTGAAACGTGAAAATGGGGTAGAAAAATCTAAGAAATCTTAAAAATTATTCACATTACTGGACATACGATTTAAGAAGTTATATCGGCCGGAAAGCGTTCTATGAAATTCTAAGAATTACCTACTAATTCTCCTAAAAAATGCTAATTTCACAAAATTCCGAATGCTAAGCATTAAATGGCTATATCTATAAAATTCAGTATTATTTACTCGAAGAAGTTAAATTTTAATACGACGAGTAAGTGCAGGTGCCATTTACTTTACTGTATGCATGCAAATTTTCGAGGACGGTCACGTTCGGTGCCCAAGGGTTCCTTTTCGAGCTGAAAGGGTTAATTTGACTCGTCCTTCGAATTCCACGGTAAAGTTCTCCAAATAAACGGCCACCACTGTTCATAGCGGCCATATAACCGGACAACGCTGCGTTCCGCCAGCTCCAGGCGCGTTTCGAAACGGCGCGTCAACGTTCATCTAACGAGATATTTAAATATGAATACGTGTGCAATGTACAACAAGACCGGTACGCGTGAAAGGGTGAACGGACGCGAAAGTGCGAAGGATTGGAACGCTGGAACTGTACAGTTACAATTCTGGCGAAGGAAGAATTTCACTTTCACCGTTTGAAAACGTCGTCGACCGCGATAAACGTTCGACTGGGAATTCCTTTTAACGTCGAACACAGCCTGCACAACGGCTGTGTACAGGTTTATTAATATTGGTGACGGTGATTCGTGCACTCTGCTCGCGACTTTAGAAATAAGAATAGTCTCCCGCTGCCTGGTAGCCGCGTTTTGTTCGCCGCTTGCTGCACGACCCGAGAACGGAACGAAATAATAATGGCGATTACTAAAATAACTTTTATAGAGGATAAATAACCGCCGCGAAATATAGGTCGGGGTTCCACATTATTCATGGGGAGAATGATCTGCGTTAGTGCTCCCTTTTTAATGCACGTACAGTAGCGGACAAAAGTTTAACCCTTTGCACTCTTTTGGTGAGTGCGACTCGATGTTGTTTTTATCACGGTAACTCCTATATCGTGTCCCGCTCGACACTTTTAAGGTGCCATTTTAAATACAGTAGCGAACAAAAGTTTAACCCTCTGCACTCCTTTGGTAAGTACGACTCGACGTTGTTTTTATCACGGTAACTCCTATATCGAGTCGCGCTCGAAATTATTAAGGTGCCATTCTAAATACAGTAGCGGACAAAAGTTTAACTATTCGCAATCCTTTGTCGAGTCGAGCTCAACATTTTTAAGGTGCCATTTTAAATACAGTAACGGACAAAAGTTTAACCCTTTGCACTCCTTTGTCGAGTGCGACTCAACATTCTTTTAATCACGGTAACTCCTATGTCGAGTCGCGCTCGACACTTTTAAGGTGCTATTTTAAATACAGTAGTGGACAAAAGTTTAACTGTTTGCACTCCTTTGTCGAGTGCGACTCGACGTTGTTTTTATCACGATAACTCTTATGTTGAGTCACACTCGACATTATTAAGGTGCCATTTTAAATACAGTAGCGGACAAAAGTTTAACTCTTTGCATATGAATTAAGGAATAGTTAAATTTAAGTTATAGATAAGTCTAAGGTTAAGATAGTTAAGATAATTATGTACATACAAAAGGTATAAAGTTGCTTGTACAAAGATTGTAAGGAGCCCCCCCCCCCCGTCATATAATTAATAAAAAGAAATAAGTACCACTCAAGGAATTGTTCTTTGAAGTAAATTTCAAATAAAGCACCAAAAATACTAGGGAGTTATTGGCAACAAAATGTTAAGACAAGAGGACAATGTGGAGCATAGTTTTATGATTTGCAAATATTGTCCACGTAATCATTTTTATCGTTATTATACTAGAACACTATTTACTGATTAGTATACAATACGAATTTTGTTTATCGTGCTATTTCTTATTAATTAATTAATTTGTTTTCGTTGACTTGTTGTTCTTAAACTTTTGTCCGCTACTATACGTAACATTAACGACCGTCATAACGACGGCAGCCAAGCGCGTCTTAATCCCATTCACTTGAACCGATGAACATGGGAACCGATGAGCAGCGAACTGAAGCGTAATAATGGCGACGTACCGATGACGTTCACAGCTTTTACTGTTGCGTTTCAATGAAAACAGTTCTCGCTTTTTACACTGTAAACGATCGTTCGAACCGTATCGTTTGTGTTAGACGAGAACAATTGCAAACAGCCGGCCTCGATAAATGTGTAAAAGTGAACTAGGATGGCAGTGCGTAGATGTGCGTGGAAACGGAGTGCGAATGAAGTGAGAAGAATAGAAAATAAATAGATGAAAGAAGTATGACTTGTGCGTGTATGTGATAGAAAGGAATTGTGTAAAAAAGAGAGTCTGGAGTGAATCAATCGTATATTGAGTCTTGCCAATTTTGATTTATATCTCATTTATTTTTCTGTTCGTCGTTTATGTTAATTTACAGTCGGACGCATAAGTATCGTGCTTGGGGTGTGTAATAATAAATAAAAATACACACTTGCAATTGATATATTTATACTTGGTATATATAATAATTGATATATTTATATTTATACTAATCACAAATTTTCGGATTTATTTATATTTACACTAATCACGAATTTTCGAATTTATTTATATTTATACTAATCACAAATTTTCGGATTTATTTATATTTATACTAATCATAAATTTTCGAATTTATTTATATTTATACTAATCACAAATTGTCGGATGCAAACAGCCATACTTAAGAATTTCAGTAACATTTATTTAAATTAAACAAATTTTAATGCAAGTAAATTTTACTGCTGTTTAACTTTAGTACTCTGTACTTGAAACTGTTTAATACGTCGACTACCATGTATATCAAAGCTAATACACACTTGTTGGGTTCAGTACGCCGCGTGTGCCATTTTGTGTATACAAATAATAATTTCGTTCTGAGCGTGTGTATGATACCAGTGCATGTTTAGCATAGCTTTCTCAGGGAAAGAATAGTTTTCTCGGTGCATCACTTTCAAGACAATTGATTAAAAAAATATAGTGTGGTCTGGGGACCATTTTTCAAATAATACTCGTGGCAATCAACGTGTTAGGTGATTGGTAATCATCTAATGATACTAACTTCAAAAATGTTGAAATTTAGAATATTTACTAACATTCGCCTATAATAAACTTCATTTAACTTAGCTAGGTAATATACTAAAATTTACATGTATCACTATTTACCCTTTGAGTTTAGATAATAAACAAACTAACTAAAGTTTGAAAATTTGCGAAACTATCATTTGGTGACTAACACTCACCTCTCGAGCGCAAAGGATTAACCCTTTAAGGGCTGAGTTGTGCGACGTTAAGCGTGTTCTGTGGATTAACCACTTTTCACGACAACGCACACTATTTTATAGAACTATACAGCGTTCATAGCCAAAATTGAATGGTTGTGTAAGAACCCATATATGCGTTCATAGGCAAAATTAAATTCTTATGTGAGAACCCATATACGCGTTCATAGGCAAAATTGAATAATTGTGAGAACCCATATACGTGTTCATAACCAAAATTGAATGATTGTGTAGGAAC
Source organism: Tetrapedia diversipes (assembly GCA_033822845.1). Classification (NCBI taxonomy): domain Eukaryota; kingdom Metazoa; phylum Arthropoda; class Insecta; order Hymenoptera; family Apidae; genus Tetrapedia; species Tetrapedia diversipes. Next base: position 14,956 of record JAOPTO010001429.1, on the reverse strand, counting down.
CCATATATGCGTTCATAGCCAAAATTAAATTCTTATGTGAGAACCCATATACGCGTTCATAGCCAAAATTAAATGGTTGTGTAAGAACCCATATATGCGTTCATAGCCAAAATTAAATTCTTATGTGAGAACCCATATACGCGTTCATAGCGTTCAAAGGATTAAAGATGAAAAATCGGATTTCAAGTGGAAAAGAAAAACAACTTATAACGGCATAATTTTTACCATCGAACCTAGTGAAAAATGTCATACTGTGAACACGCAAAATGTCAAACGGAGTGATACCACAATTTGTCTATCACGTCTGAACATCAAGCGAACAGCTATCTTACCGAGTCGACCAGAACGAAACGAGGAAAATTGTCGAGGAAGAGAATCGTGTCTAAAATTAGCGTCAAGCACTCGACGTCCAACTTTTCATGCGTCGAGCAACGAGCTCATGGTGTTCGACGAACGAGGCCAAGAGTTACTGGAATGCCGCGTGAATTAGACTCTCGGTTACTATCTCGCCAAGGGTCAATCGAGTTTATCGGACAAGTACGAAGTGAACATAATTCTTTACATTTACTTTACTGTCGAATATTTGATAAAAAGAAATACAACTTATTAATAAGAAACATGATTCTTTACATTTATGTCAAACTCTAGTACAAAGAAACATGATTCTTTACATTTAGGTCAAACTGTAATACAGTGTACGAACACGAGTGGGAAGTTTGTAGATAGCAGTAGTTTACAGTACTATCGAATATTTAATAAAAACAGAAATACAGCTTATTAATAAGAAACATGGTTCTTTACATTTATGTTAAACTCTAATACAAAGAAACATGATTCCTTACATTTAGGTCAAACTGTAATACAGTGTGCGAACACGAGTGGGAAGTTTGTAGATAGCAGTAGTTTACAGTACTATCGAATATTTAATAAAAACAGAAATACAGCTTATTAATAAGAAACATGGTTCTTTACATTTATGTTAAACTCTAATACAAAGAAACATGATTCCTTACATTTAGGTCAAACTGTAATACAGTGTGCGAACACGAGTGAGAAGTTTGTAGATAGCAGTAGTTTACAGTACTATCGAATATTTAATAAAAGAGAAATACAGCTTATTAATAAGAAACATGATTCCTTACATTTAGGTCAAACTGTAATACAGTGTGCGAACACGAGTGAGAAGTTTGTAGATAGCAGTAATTTATAGTACTATCGAATATTTAATAAAAAGAGAAATACAGCTTATTAATAAGAAACATGATTCTTTACATTTATGTCAAACTCTAATACAAAGAAACATGATTCCTTACATTTAGGTCAAACTGTAATACAGTGTGCGAACACGAGTGAGAAGTTTGTAGATAGCAGTAATTTATAGTACTATCGAATATTTAATAAAAAGAGAAATACAGCTTATTAATAAGAAACATGATTCTTTACATTTATGTCAAACTCTAATACAGTGTACGAACACGAATGGGAGCAACTGTGCCTAAATCCTCCACTGCCCGCACATAATTCTTATTACAGTGAAGCGAGAAGTTATTGCGAGTAATTATTGCTTACGGTGAAGCTTTCTAATTTTCTATTTTTTCTTATGTGAATTTTCTGTGCATATCTCTTGTTCTTTTTATATTTTTGATTATATTGTACTTGTCATCAGAAGTAGATGACCCACGCCTCATCCAAGGACCTACTAAATTGACTCTTCTGTAACGCGATTTAGCATGTTAACATCTAATTCTGTTTTATTACTAATTAGCACATTGGTAGTACCTAACTCCTAATTATAGCTTCAGCATGAAGTTATTCATTATTCTTATTTATCCCGATGAAAGCATGTTATAAGCTGAAACGAACGCGAAGGATGCGCCAGCGAAAGGTGTTTCCATGCGTGCGTGTTGGTCATCGAAAACTGCTTGGTCGGTTGAAGTCGAGAAGATTGCTCAAGAACGCGGAGATAAGACGTAAGAACTTCTCTAGAAGAAATACGACCCACACGAGCTATTCGTACGTGGCTACTAAGTGGCCGCAAGTTTTCACTACCCACGCTAACAATTTGCTAAACCATAATCGTTTCCACCGTACGATAACCGATTAATCGAAATTGACCCCGCAATGGCACGTCGTCTTCTCTATTGGACTGTAGTGGAGCCTCCATTATACGGTGGAATCTCGTTTATCCGAACTGTTTGGGGGACAGGTAGGATAGCAGGTCGAATAACCGAGTAGTTCCTTTAACCCTTTGCACTCGACTGTTAGTCGTTTAGTGATACTAACTTCAAAAATGTTTACTAATATTCGCCTATATTAAACGTCATTTAGTTTAGTTAAGTAATATACTAAAATTTACATATATGATTATTTAATCTCTGAGTCTGACTAATAAACAGACTAACTAAAGTTTGGAAATTTGCGAAACTATCAAAGGGTTAACATAGGTGTATCGTATCCCGACTATTTTTTCTTATCAGGTCGGATAATAGAGACATCGATGTTCGGTAAACAGAGATCAATTATATATAGATGGTCACGAAAATATTCGAATAACTGTACAGATTTGATCATTGTAATGTGTATTTAAATTAACCCTTTAACTGCGGGTGTGGTTCATAAACCACATACTAAAATTATAGTCAGAGGCAGGTGTGGTATATAAACAAGCTAATTTTTGCTAATATCAAACAGTAATTGTGGTTTATATACCACTAAAGATAAAAATAAAATCAATACAATAAAAAAAATCTTTTAAAATAAAATAATATCAATTCTATATTTCTATATATAATTTCTATAATATCAAAAGTCAATAATATATAAATTTACAATATATTCAAACATTTTCACAGATCAAAAATACATTTTTCTCCGAATTATATCGTAGGGATGTATTGAGTTCTAATTAGCAATTTTGGTAAATACGCACCTCGTGCAAAGTAAAATACAATGACGAACAAAAGGTATATTTTAATTTTTGAGTAGGTCATTGCAAAGAGCAAGCTTCGATCTTCAAATTTACCTAAAAAATTTGCCAATCAAATGAGAACCATTTGATTCTTTTCAAGCTATTGCAAAAAATTATCTTCGCTTTTACAATTGTTCTTCGATGAAAAAGGATTTTCAACAGAATTCAACATCGTTAAAAAGAAGGATCTGCTTTTTAGAATAACAATCTTAAAATATTGTTGTGCGACCTCTTTTTACAAAGTTACAGCAATTCAAACATGGACACTATTTTAATTGATCGTGGACTCAATTTTGCTCATAACTATATTTGTTTAAAAATTATACGAGAAACGTGCAGTGATTAAATCTTCTTAATTCTTCAGAATTCTTCAGAATGTCACGCAACACATTTAGATTTTATTATTCTTGAAGCGGCAGAGAGCAATCGTTCTCCCCTCTGGATTTGCTTATGACACACGAACAAAACTGGATTTAATGTTTAACGATAAAAAGAAAAAAATTCAAATTACAACGAACGATCACGTGATCTTAACCCTCTATGGGCCCATGTAACTTTCAGATCACATGCTAATTTATTGACATTTAAACAAATAATTTTATACGTATACATATTAATTCTATAATATTCTATAACGTAAAATTGTTTATACTAGAAAAATTTTTTTTTATCTGTATATATAGGATTATAATTGTTAATTTTCCATTCCACCAATTTCTTTATATTTAAAACAAAAATTCGACCTATAGAGGGTTAATACTTTACGGATCGCGTAACGAAAATTAGTAATCATAAATAGCAATGTAATTGCGTTAATGATCACATTGTCGTGAGTCACGGTCTCAAATCGTCATCGTTTATCGACACGTTCGAGTCGGTCATGTCTGAGACTTATGCGATAAACTTATGTAGGGAGGATGACGTAAGTGTACTCCTCGAAACAGCGATGACTCCGAGACCGCCCTCGCTTTATCTTAACTTTTCAAAAATAGTTTTACAATCGACAAGTCCGAGACTGTCCCATTTTTTATCTACGCTTCGATTCGTCTTGTCTCGTCTCGTAAATTTCGAGTCGAACGAGAGCAACTTTGCTTCTCCGTTCTGTGCAGGCACAACTGTACGTTGTTCGAATAATCTTTAAAAAGGAAGTATCAATAAAACATATTCGAATAATCTTTAAAGAGGAAGTGTCAATAAAACATATTTGAAATTTTAAATTATTTCAACAAGACTGTAGTTATATGCATAGTATATTTCTACATTTTTATTTTTCTTCCTTTTTATTTTATTTTCCTATTTATTTACAATTTGCCAGGCAGCAATAAGTAAATCATTTGTCTGGTGTTAGCGAATCATGTAGGGTTGTCGCCTAATGGTTTACAATCATTTAATTTAACAAAATGTGTTTTATCTTTAACTGAATCTCGTGAAATCTGATGGTTTGTTGCGTTTTAATCTTCAAAAGTCAACTTTTTCGTCCGATAGATTGACTGCTTACTGAGTTTATTACTGTATTTTTCGCAAAAATTAACAATTTCAGTTTTTATTGATGATATTTGAAGATCGTTTTTCCTACATAGCGGAATTTTAAGCGTTTGAAAAATCTCTAAGAGCTGCTAAAAAAATGAAGTTACAATATTTATCTTATTTTTTTTTTTTTATTAGATGCTGTATAACCCTATACAGGATTATTAGCACGCACCTAACTGTGTAATACATAATACATTGGACATATATAAAAAAATTAAAATTACAACATTTACCTTATAGAGACGAGAAACCTTTGTTATATTTTTCGTAGCTTTGGTAAGTTTCTTGTTCTCGAATATGTTTTGTTGATACTTCCTTTTCAAAGATTATTCGAAAAAGAAAATTTGTTTGAAGAATTTATTCGACTAAAACATGCCTAACTCTGTGTTCAGGTAACCGGGCAACACCGGAAACCGCGAGTCACAAGAAAAAGAATCAACGATTAATTCGACGTAAATGAAATCGCTTCGCGCTCGTTCCACTCATTTCAATTGGCAAACTATCAGGATTTACGCTGCTTCGTTGCGTGTCGCAATTTTTTGTTTATTTCTGTTTCTTTCCCGGTTCGCCTTTTACGAGAAACGAGCCTCTCTCTTTATTCGCGAATTAATTTGTACAATTGTTACACGATTTACGATTTACGCGATTACACGGTCCTCGTGTGCCAACGCGAGCACGCCATCGGGCTCGCGTAATCTCGATGAAATACACGAGGGTTATTGAAATAGTTGCTCGCGTGATTAGCAATGTAAATCGCGTTAAATAAGGTTACAGATTTAGCATAGAAACGAGTATACTCGCGGCTGAATGCACAACGTTACAGTCAGTGAAGGATTTAGGTATAACATAGAATATGGATGTGAGGGTACCCGATATTTCAGGTTCTGATCGGGTACTTTTTTCGGGCTTGGGTACCCTACAGATTCGAAATTTAGCCATGAAACTATCGGGTATTTTTTTCGGATTTGGGTACCCTACGAATTCGGGTACCCTCCAGATTCAAAATTGGGCCATGAAACTATCAGGTACTCGAAATTCAAAAATATATCCGATCCGAACCTAAAATGTCGGAAACCCTCACATCCATATTCCGTTACACCTAAATTCACCATTGACTGGAACGTTGTGCATAGAATATGGATGTGAGGTACCCGATATTTCAGGTTCTGATCGGGTACTGTTTTCGGATTTAGGTACCCTACAGATTCGAAATTTAGCCATGAAACTATCGGGTATTTTTTTCGGATTTGGGTACCCTACGAATTCGGGTACCCTCCAGATTCAAAATTGGGCCATGAAACTATCAGGTACTCGAAATTCAAAAATATATCCGATCCGAACCTAAAATGTCGGGTACCCTCACATCCATATTCTGTATTACACCTAAATCTATCACTGACTGGAATGTTGTACATAGAATATGGGTGTGAAGGTACTCGATATTTCAGGTTCTGATCGGGTACTTTTTTCGGATTTGGATACCCTACAAATTCTAAATTGAGCCATGAAACTTACGGGTATTCGAAATTCTAAAAATGAGCACGGATGTATTTATAAGTTCACAAGTTTTATAGAAGCATGAATATTGTACCTTTTCATTGCTTAAGTCAGATAAACGATCACAAATATGTCACGAAAAATATCTAAATGGGTCTCCCTGATCCGATTTCAGCTTCGGGTATCCACACACCCCTAGCATAGAATGAACGCGGGTATACTATAGTGTTTTCTACTGAAAAATAATTCGGACACAATCGCGCAACACAATCTCCCTCTTCCTGCCCTTTCCTTCTATCGCAAGGCGACAGAGAAACTTAAATCAGTCCCCTGGTTCTAGTGTATTATAAAGCAAGGACAACTAACCATACAAATATATTGGTTTAAAACTCTGTACATCACCGATACAACTAGAAAGGTAAAGAAGAAACATCCCCAGAACTTGCTGACGCAAGCTCAGATACAAATAAATAAAAAAAGGGATTATCATACTCGTGTCATCCACATAATCCAAAACGTCTTGTCGAATGTCCACAGGACAAATTGCAAGAATTATAAGAAGAAAAAAAAAAAAATATAATTCTGTGATTGTTATCCTCGCGAGAATATCCTTGTTGGATATTAAACGCTTTTTCCAAAGGGTAATGCAATAATACAAAGAACTATACCAGAGTGCACAAGATAGAAATGTTATAAATATAGTATAAAGTGTCTTAATGTATGTATCACAGAATTATTTATTCTGGCAATTATATTTTATTTTATTTTATTTTATTTTATAGTACTTTAGCTTAAGAGGCTTTATACTATAAACTGTAAACCACAAGTCAAGCAAAACCGCAAGGTACGGATTAGATAAACATATACATACATACATACATATTAACACTAGATTTACGAGACCTGTCAATTCGACGGATTTCGGATTTCACCAGCAAGAGTTATTATCCTTATCGATTTTTGTTAACTTTTATTGACAGAGTGATACAAATACACCCTAATTTATTTCCCTCTGAGCTCTGCAATTTAAAATTCTGTATGATGCATACCTATTTCTTAATTATATGTATATTACAAACAAGATATACAAGAAACGTCCGTAAATCTAGTGTTAAACTTTTCTTGCATACGCGAAACGTTGGACATTCGTAGGTCGCGTAGGCATTCTGTTGTCCTACGTAAGCTGCATCTTTGCTCGTCTACGTCATTCCACGAAGAATGAAACGAAAACCACCGATGACTAACGTAACGCAAAAGCTGCTTATTGCTGTTCAAACCAATCGTTTGCACAGCATACCACCCACGTGGTGCAGTGAAAGAAATTAATGTAACCGAGAAACTAGGACGCATAGTGGTTGATTTGTCCTAAAAATGGAACGAAAGTGAAACAAAAAATGTTTTGTTAAGTTGAAAATTGTTATGTAATTTGATGCATTATGTATTCTCTGTTTAACCCTTTACACTCCTTTGTCGAGTGTGATTCAACGTCAATTTTTATCACAGTAACTTTTATGTCGAGTCACACTCGACATTTTGAGAGTGCCATTTTAAACACAGAAGCGGACAAAAGCTTAAGACCAAAGAGTCAACGAAATTAAACAAATATAAGTGACAATAAAGCTTGAGAGCTATGTTTGACATAATTAATAAAAAAAATAAGTACCACTCAAGAAAATGTCCTTTGAAGTAAATTTCAAATAAAGTAGGGAATTATTGGCAACAAAATTGAAAAATAATTCAGAGTTTAAAGGGTTGACAATTCAAAATTATACAAATCCTATTAAACATGTATTCCTTCTACGAAGATGAGCATGTCATTGATTTCTCAAGAAACTGAAGAAAGCACTTCGAGGTATCATAACAGTGGAAGAATCGGTTAGATAACAGGTGAAATTCCAAGTACAATTTATAATTTGAGTATCGGTGTGTAACTTTTTGGGGACTGTGAGAATCAATTCTTTCTTGTGGCAAATAATATGGTACTTACAATCAATACAATTGCAATGCTTGTGAAAATTTCGTCGAACATTAACGAACAATTGCAGGCTTATATTGATCGACAATTCGGTGAATCCGCTGATAAAATTCTTCACGGTGTTAATCTAATCGATCGACATCTGTTGAATCTGTCGAAAATAACGCTGGTCAACAACAATGTTCGTATAAACAGATTTCAACAAACATTTTCTTCCAAATAGTATACTTGATTAGACACTATTAAGATTCCATCAATACGAAACATAACTGTATAATTGGAGTTATTACTAATGTCAACAACCACTGTACCGAACTAGATTTCTTTAGTTCTTTTTCTACTTTTAAACGAAACGTTCATCAACTGATAACAACTAATCATTGTATTGCTTGTATGTATATACCAAAGGGTTTATTTCGACCTGTATATAATAATAATAATAATAATACGAATGGAATTAATATAAGTAGAGTTGCATTATGCAGTATAACGTTGATTATGTAAATTTTATGTAAATTTTTGGTTGAGTAATAGATATATGTATGTATTCAAACATTTCTACCTATAAATGTTTAATTTATTTTTACCCTATATTTATATGCTTTCACTGTCTGCTTTATGAAACAACCGAAGAACCATTCATCCGAACGGATATGCCCTCGATTAATTCGGATAATCGACGTTCTACTTACATACACTTGGTCCCGAAAGTACTTGGCCATCTTACATGTGAAATGAGTTTATATAAAATTGTAGATTAGATTGCAGGTACGAAATCGAAACAAAATTTATTTTTAACGAATGTTTATTTTACTGTATTATATAACAGTCTTTAAATTTATACAAGTTCTTACTTGTAAATCCATATATATAATATTATGCAAATTCTATATGAACAAATGAATTCTTATCAGCTGAGTTTCCCAAGAGTTTTCATCAAATATTCCTACATCTTTTTATACAGAATCATAGTCCGCCTAGCTTTTATGGTACGAGGTTATAGAGCATTCACCTCAAAGCAGGATAGAAATCAAAACTCATACATACAAATGTACTGATTAGTAATAGAAACGTCTCTTTCGAAACCATTACATGTACAATCAATACAGTAGAATCTTCCTTATCCGAGCATCCGATATCTGAATGTTATACACAGATATTCTATTATTAGAACAGACCATCTAATAGTAGCCCCTCATTTTTTTAAGAATTATGAAATTTAACAGTAAGGAAGACATATGATACACAAATACTCAAACAAACTATTATTACCCTTTTCAATATTTGTTTAAACGAATGAAATTTAGTGTGAGGAAGAGTAATAGCTCTATCATTCTAAAATTTATTCGAAAACCTTATACCTGAACATTGTTCTCAGCTATATAGTTATCACAACAAAATACCATTTAATAGTACTCCTTATTTTTTTTAAATTCCAAAATTTAACTGACAAGAATACATAACACACAGACACACAAACAAACCATTTATTAACCTTCTTATCATCCATTTAAATGAATGAAATTTAGTATAAGAAAAAAGTAATTTGTCTACTAATTTATTTCACCACTTTTGTCCCTCTACAATTAATTCATACACAGAAGAAGACTCTACTGTACAAGCAATTAAAAATGGCGTCCATTCAATGAACCCATTCTTCTCTGTCAACCCATACACACATAAATAGAGAAGAAAAAAACACCCTGGTCACAAAAAATACAAATTATTGTACGGGAGAAGATTCTACTGTACAAGCAATTAAAAATGGCGTCCTTTCAATGAACCCATTCTTCTCTTTCCACCCATACATACATAAATAGAGAAAAAAAAGCCTTGATCACAAAAAATACAAATTATTGTACGGAAAAAGACTCTACTGTACAAGCACTTAAAAATGGCATCCTTTCAATGAACCCATTCTTCTCTGTCAACCCATACATACATAAATAGAAAAGAAAAAAGCACCCTAATCACAAAAAATACAAATTGTTTTACGGAAGAAGACTCTACTGTACAAGCACTTAAAAATGGCGTCCTTTCAATGAACCCATTCTTCTCTTTCCACCCATACAAAAGAAAAAAAACCTTGATCACAAAAAATACAAATTATTGTTCAAAATCTGTCGTACACAATATAACGTCTGGTTCTGAACGTGTCTCTGGCAAAGTGCGTTACAAGGCGCGGCCTGTCCTTGCGCATAAGGTACTCGCGTGCGATTACCGAGGTGCATAACTTGTTGCAGCAACCGATATGCTTCATGAACAGCCTACACACCGTAGGAATTCATGGCCCTACGGCGCTGCAACCGCCGTAATCATTAGCATTGCGTAACTTCTTTCGTCGTTTCTTCTCGCTCGCGGTGGCCAGCTAGAACTCTTGCGTCTTTCGAATGATTTAAAATCGTTGAAACATTGAAATCCAAACCAATCAGGTACACACGGACCTTCACTAAGTCCACACTAAGCTACACCAGCTTATGGATATCATCTGACCCTGTAACTCGAATAATGATCTCTGCGAATACACACTGTACTTTGTTAGACTTTTATGAAGCAGACTTGTCTACTTTTAGAAACACTGACTAGACTAATGAACAAACTAATTAAAGTCTGAAAATTTTCTGACCTATCATTTGATGACTAACAATCGCCTTTTGAACTCAAAGGGTTAAAAGATTGTCGTGCGACTTCTTTATACAAAGTTACAGCAGTTCAAAGATGGATGCTACTTCAATTGAACCTGGACTCAGTTTTGCTCACAACTGTATATCGATGAGTGCCTCGAGTGCCTCAATGCATTGAATAACATTCTTGAGGATCTCAGCCTCGAGCAAACGCGTATATTAACCCTTTGCACTCGAGAGGTGACTGTTAGTCGTCTAATGATACTAAGTTCAAAAATTTTCAAATTCGAAACATTTACTAAACATCCACTTATATTAAACTTTATTTAGTTTAGTTAAGCGATACGCTAAAATTTACATATATGACATCTAGCTTTAACTAATAAACAAACTAACTAAAGTCTGAAATTGGAAATGGAATTTAATATTACTAAATAAAATAAGCTCTTATTTAAAATACTTTAATTTATGATATTACATAAGACGAGGAAGATCCAACTTTGATTGAACTTCACCAGCTTTGTCATGAAACTAGCAAAAACATTCCTACGACCCCGTCCGGGTCCTTTAACTCTTTTGTTCCGTATCTTAACATTTTCTTACTTTCTAAATTGCCAGATGTGACTTGGGTTATTTGAAGAAACCCTTCAGAAAGTACGTCAAGAGAAAGTTGGTTTTTACTTCGTAATATTTCTGTATTCAAATTTTAACATCTAAAGATTTGCGATACTATCATTTGGTGACCAAAGGGTTAATGAAATATTTGTGTGAGTTAAAAACGAATCAGGCACAGGACTGCAGGCTTCAGTTACTCGAAGGATTAATCAGATTTTCGTTCGAAGCTCCAAGTCAATCGAGCAGAGATTACCGATTTTGCTCGAAATTTTCCAACAGCATTTCGAGTGACATTAACGGGCGTCTAGCAGGAAACACGGTCACTCGATAAACAGAACAAGAAACGTTTATCTCTACGAGGTTAGCAGCGGTATCGGTGACAGTTCGTTCCACATGCATGCATTAAAGCAGCGAACAACGCGTTTTCTTCTCACGCTTCGTCGAAGAGAACTGCTGAACGCGAGCATTACCCTGACCGAAATTAACCCTTTGAGCGACTGTCGGTCTCCAAACGATAGTTTCGCAAATTTTCAGACTTTAGTTAGTTCGTTTGTTAATCAGACCCGGAGGTTAAACAGTCATACATGTAAATTTTAATATATAACTTAATTAAACTACTTAACGAATCTTAGTAAATATTTTGTTATATATCACTTATTTAATTAAGACATCAAGCCCCATTTTCTGAACCGCCTTTTTTTCATCCTTTCGAATCATCTGTCCTAAACTCTGAACCGAACCCTGTTATTCATCCATCTAAGTCATCTATCCCATATCTGTTCGTCAACTCCTGGACCCTCTCTATTGTACTTTTCTTACCTTACTACCCTAAATTCCCAGCCACATATATAGACAATAAGAAACTTAGGATCAGACTTTTTGTTACCAGCAGCGATGCAGTAGCATTTCGTTTTTATACTTCGTTACGTGTAAGATCTTGTAAATTAAAGTTTGGCAGAAATAAAACATCTAACTCATCAAACCTCGAAATCTAACAATTTCGTACTTAAAAATTTGTGACGTTAATTTTTTTAGACGACAAACTGTCACCTCTCGAGTGCTAAAGGTTAACCCTTTAAACAGTGTCGTGTACGGGTTTTCCACCGACGTTGTTTGGATAGTCAAACTAGTACGTCGCACGCCGAATCAACTTTGCGCGACTAGTTTAGATTAAAAGTAAGTGGACTGTATAGAGATAATGCCGAGGTAGTGACTAGAAACAAACTTAATCTTTTTTATTCTTCGATACATTCGAAAGTAACATCGAATTGAAATGGGTGGTGTGTTGGATCGCAGTTGTTAGAATACTAAACAAACGGTAGTGATGAAATGGTAAAATAGTAATGAATGTCCTCCTGCTAACAATACATAGGTGAGAGTTGCCATGATCGTACCATCTAAGCATTTTTTCAAATTTATGAATTATGGAAAATCTGTTTAAGAAAGTAATTGCACAATGTTTTATAATGGGTTTCAAGGTAATATTTTCAAAATGACCAATTGGTGATTATTCATGGCAACCTTATAAATTCACTGTGGTAAGACTTTACAAATTTACTATGATTTTCTGCAGAAGGTAGGAATAAACATTTGTTTTCTATGTATTTGATATTTTGTCATGCAATTTTCAATTTCATCTCTTTCATGCAAATAAGTACACCTTAATTGTCGATACTTCTGGTGTTAATTCGTTATAAGAATCCCCCATTGTATAAAAAATTTTGATGAACTTGTCGAAAGACTGCACCCTCACGGACTTTAAAACCTTTTTATATATGTTATAAACGACGTTATTTTGAATAACTTTTCTCTCTGACAAAATTGACGGTCATCTTAAGTTTCTAAGGTATTTACCAAAAATGGATGAACTTATTGAAAGACTATTATTATATTATATATACGAGTCAAAATAGACCTTTTGATATTTTCAATATTTTCTAGTGTTAATTTATTCTAAAACCAAGTTCGTTATAGCATTTGTTTGTTATACGATATACTAATACACATGTGTGTCTATACACAGTTTCAAGCAGTTTTTTTAACTACTTATAACTCATAAACAAAGCATCAAACGCAATATTGTTACTCTTGATTTTCGTATTAGAATGTCTCATAGAGTTACCCCTTCAATTTTCTCTCAGATTCGTCCGAACACCTTATACGTCCATATTTAGGTATGTGTTCGTATTTATGGATAATACATTCGTAAATTCTTAATATGAATTATGTAAAAAGGAGATATAAGAATAGAATTATATAACAAAACAACAAAATGTATTCTTACTATTGACGCTCACGCCCGTGACTGTCACGGGCATGTCGAACCGTCCAACTTGAGCATGCCCGTGACAGTCAAGGACAGAACTGATTCGCTCGCCCCTTAGCGATTTATTTAGCCCAGCCGCTCATGTACAGCGGCTCCAAAAAGTATTCGTACACTATGTCACAAATAAATCCGTTTAACCCTGAAATTCTGAGTCTGATAGAAGTATTTGATAAAACTTTCTGGGTATGTAGATCGTAATAGTATACGTATCAATTAATCTCTTGTTTTCATCTATATGACATTTTAAAGGGGTGAAACCAACGTTGAAGTATCTGAGCTTTCTCTCATTTTTTAAAGATAACTTTGTAATGGTACTTGCTGAAGCAAAACCTTTCAAATAGAAAATGTTTAATGTTTAATACTCTATCGCCCTGTCATAAAAAAATAACACAGCAAAAGCTTATATTCAAAGCGTGAAAAATCGCTGAAACCTTGAGATTCGTTATCAGCCCCCTTAAAAGATATTTTGCCGTCAAAAAAATTGCTCCACGCAGGATACACCATGCTCTGTACACACATAAAGTTTCATTGAAATCAAAATTTCAGGAGTAGATGAATTTCCTTATAATATAGTGTACGAATACCTTTTGGAGTCAATGTATATGGATCGATCTTATAGTAAAGTGTAGACGCCCCTCGACTTTCGCACACAATTCATTCCTTAACCGTTTGAGTGCTAAGAAATTTTCTTGTATATATGCTAAAAGTGCGGGATGAAATGCATAATTATTTTTTTCGGAAAATAATAAAAACAGCAATAATTAACTCTAATTATTATATAAAAAGTAATTTCTAGCAAATAAAAATTTTTAGATTTATCTCTTCATATTATAGTCATTTTCAGATAAAGTAAAATTTGACATGGTGCTCTTTATAATTATCAGTGTAACACTTTTCTTAAAAAAATGAAAATAATTTTTTTTTTCATATTATCAAGGAACATAATTGAATGATATTAATACAAATTGAAATTAATATGAACGCAACCGCTTTCATTATAGTAATAAACAGCAACGCGATCGCGCTTTTCCAGATTTTTAGCAAAACATAGGAGAAGCGCGATATTCGCCGCACTCAAACGGTTAAAGTCTGTTGAAAATAAATATATACCAAACATCCGGCAATCTAGTGTTAAAGGGTTGAAGAACAAACGGTCAATTGTATTTCTTGGTACTCGTTGTACCATATTCGTTCATCGCAAGCGTTTTGATTTAATCAAAGAAAATATTCGTTATAGCATTCATTCGTTGTATGGTCGTTATAGGATAACCCACTGTATAACGAACGATTCGCAACCGCAACTTGATTTGGCCTCGAGGACACCTTTTGCACCCTCGCTGGGAACAGCTCTGACCATGAATTTACACTTGCAGCAGGAACGAGAATAAAAATACAACGCTTGGACGAGTGTTACCATCGAT
>JAOPTO010001428.1:0-56648 GCA_033822845.1 Tetrapedia diversipes | reverse complement strand
GCGAAAGTTAGAACGCTACTGAGAGTTATGCTTTTTATTGTGCAGATATTTTATGTTGCAATTTTTTGGACCTTTTTGTGTTGGATGAAAAGTGAAACTAAAAGCTCGATTCTAAGATTTTAGTTTAGCATAAATTATTAGAAGAAGTATTTACAGTAACTTAAGAACGGTTCGTTTGAAGCTTCAGAAGATCTTGAACATTACGTTGATTAGAGAAGTAATTAAATATTAGATTTACCACAGTACTTCTTCACAACACATGTATCGATTATGAATCACTATATTTTTCGTACCGCAAGTTATCTCTATAATCGGTGTTATAGCTGTGTAGGCTGTGAAACGCTTACGCAAATTCATATCTCCAGAAGCTTGAACAATAATTTGCTCCGACCTTTAAACATTACCCCCGTCCACTTTACTTTAATTCCACAGAAAATTTCTGCAACACACCCCTAATGCCGTGCCCGTAGTGCAACCATAAACTGTCGCTGTAAGGGGAGGAAGTTGGTTGGATATCGTTCCACGAAATTGCAGCAGCTAGCATCGTAAACGTAACCGCGCACCTCGTATAACGCGGTAACAACCATAAAACGGATAATTTCGGTGGAAAATCGAAATTATCACGGTTAATAAGATTTTGGTGGTGGCCTGGAGCTGCGAATTGGCTCGCGACAGCACTCCATTTACGAACACGACCGCGTAAGCGCGAACGCTTCGTCGGCGTTCGCGTACAAATGGCGGTTCGCCTCTGGTTTACCCAGCTCGCCAACGCTCTCCGCTAAGTTACGGCGTCTAATATAGAATCTGGCTCGCGCGGTGTCGGAAGGTAGTACGCAAATCCTTTTTAATAAGACACGAAATCGTTGGGACCAGGTTTATGGGAGGAGAGCGAGCAGCTGTTGCTTCACCGATGAAAGTCGCCTGCAACGACTATGTTGAACGATCTTATATACAGGGTGACACGGAAATACGTAAGCTTCGGTATCATCTTTCACTTTTTTCGAGGCCGTTGCATCCTTTTTCTTTTTTAAAAGGCAAATTTTTACAGAGTGTCCTAAAAAATATGGCGCCACTGGAAAGGTGATATTCTGCGAAAAATTAAAAAGGTTATTTATCGGGTACGAAATACATTTTTCTTAATACAAGGCCTCGTTTTTAACACTATTCCTACCGACATTTCACGTATACCTATTCCTATCGCGACATTCCCACGTAAGACAGACTATAAACTCTTTTCAGAAAATAAACAATAAAAAGAGAAGTGAATATTGAATAATGTATTATACGTATATTTGAGGAAAAGTCCAAAGTTTAAAGGCGATTCAATTATGTTATACATATGAAATTCTAATCACAATTTTAAAAACGGTCGTTTGATCGGTTGTGGTAGGAATAGTGTTAAAATATCGAATCTATTCGGAAATTTGTTAAAATAGTACTTGTTTAAGAATAATGCGATTTGGATATTAGATTGGAGATAATGTGTTTAGTTAACGTCTAGTTCAGTTACTAGTTTATGTACAGTGGCTCCAAAAAGTATTCGTACACTGTATTATAAGGAAATTCATCTGCTTCTGAAATTCTGATTTCAATAAAACTTTATGCGTGTACAGAGCATGGTGTGTCCTGCGTGGAGTAATTTTTTTGGCGGCAAAATATCTTTTAAGGGGGCTGATAACGAATCTCAAAGTTTCAGCGATTTTTCACACTTTGAATACAAGCTTTTCTGTGTTCTTTTTTTATGGCAGGGCGATAGAGTATTAACCCTTTGCACTCGACTGTCCCCTCTCATGGGACATCGTAATCTTAGCATAGTTTCGCAAATTTTTAGACTTTAGTTCAGACCCGGGCGTTAAATAGTCATATATGTAAATTTTAATGTACGACTTAACTAAACTAAATGAAGTTTAATATACGTGAATCATAGTAAATATTTTGAATTTGAAAATTTTTGAAGTTAGTATCATTAAACGACTAACGGTCACCTCTCGAGTGCAAAGGGTTAAAAATTAAACACTTTCTATTTGAAAGGTTTTGCTTCAGCAAGTACCATTACAAAGTTATCTTTAAAAAATGAGAGAAAACTCAGAAACTTCAATGCTGGTTTCGCCCCTTTAAAATGGCATTTAGATGAAAAGAAGAGATTAATTCATACGTATAATATTACGATCTACATATCCACAAAGTTTTATCAAATACTTCTATCAGACTCAAAATTTCAGGGTTAAACGAATTTATTTCTGACATAGTGTACGAATACTTTTTGGAGCCACTGTATATTATTCGAACTTGTAAAGGACCTGAAAGCGCTATCATCGATTCTAGGCTCTTCGATCGGTCAAGTTTTAATACTAACATTCAGTGTTCAGCAGATTGATCAATTCATTAATAACGAACGGTTAATTACTTTACTCGACGAAACAGATCGCATTGAGCGTCATTGAAACGCGTGTAGGTGGTCGAGTCACGTTTCATGAGAATCTCGTCGTGCTCGCTCTTATTTCATATTTCTGACTCAGGCCACTATCCGGAATGGAAAAAAGAAGGTAAATAGAACGGGAAACGCGGAAGGTTTCGCGTGAGCGATGGAAAAATCAATATTTAACCCGTTGGTGTTCGGTTTATTGCAAATTGTGCTTTTCATTCAGGCTGCTCGCGCGGTATGGAAATATTTGCTCCTGCAAGAAAGGGATGGGAATCAGCGGAACAAAGAAGAAGAAATTGCATATCGTGCAACTACGTTGAGCTCCTTTATTTACGATATACGCGGTGTGCATCGTGCCATTCCTTAACACTATTCCTATCGACACTTCACGTATACCTATTCCTACCGCGACATTCCCACGTAAGACAGATTACAAATTTTTCTCAAAAAATAAACAATGAAAAAAGAAGTGAATATTGAAAAATGTATTATACGTATATTTGAGGAAAAGTCTAAAGTTTAAAGGCGATTCAATTATGTTGTATATATGAAATTCTAATCACAATTTTAAAAACGGTCATTTGACCGGTCGTGGTAGGAATAGTATTAACCACAGGTTCATCGGACTTTCTTACAATATTACAATATTTTAGGCATATTTGAAACAAAATTTGGGTAAGATACGTTAATTTTTGCCAGTTTTATACGCCTTAACTAATATGACCTAACTAAACTAAATCACGTTTAACACTATTCCTATCGACACTTCACGTATACCTATTCCTACCGCGACATTCCCACGTAAGGCAGACTACAAATTTTTCTCAGAAAATAAACAATGAAGAAAGAAGTGAATATTGAAAAATGTATTATACGTATATTTGAGGAAAAGTCTAAAGTTTAATGGCGATTCAATTATGTTGTATATGTGAAATTCTAATCACAATTTTAAAAACGGTCATTTGACCGGTCGTGGTTGGAATAGTGTTAAACGATCGACGGACGGTTATATACAGGGTGTTACAGAAATAGGTGGCCAATCTTTGATATCGTGTTCTATGTACCTCCTAAAGGTGGAAAAAGGTCATATTAACATATGCCCGAAAAGTTTTCGAAGCGTGTATCGATATGTTAAATATATAATTAAGTCGAGGGATGTAAAAAATATGCACCGAAACCTGTGTTTCAAAGTATTGATCGGAACAACATTGTAGTCTGATGACTAAAGTCTGATGTCCCCTGAGAGGGGGCAGGCCAGTAGCCTGCTCGACTCACGATGTCCCCTCAGAGGGGACATCCGACCGCAAAGGGTTATAAAGTTGAGTTTTTAAAAATGTGTGAAATTGTACGAAAGTAGAATGTGCGAAAGTCGAAGGGCGCCTGTACTTATATTTATATATATTATATGTATACACTTATATTATATATATTATATAATTATATGTATACACTTATATTTATATCATGTATAGTATATATAAAAATACACTCTTATTTGAAATATTATAATACTTTATTACATACCACTGTGTTAAAGGAGGGCTTAAAAAGTTGTTTTGGGAATGGGGTTTTTATGTTGCTAAATGAAATAGACTCTTATTTGTGAAATAATACTTTGATACTTTATTATTACCATTATAGTGTCTGTGGTTGGTCAGGCATCAGATAAATGCTCTTTAACCCTTTGCGGTCGGCAGATTCTTCGGCTGGGACTGCCGCCAGCAAGTCTGGGCGAATTTATTTATTTTTATTTAAAAAATATAATTTAGGATAATTGATATGTCAAATTGAAATTCTCAATTTTGCTATTATTATAAATAAAAATATAATTCAGGGTAATTGATATGTCAAATTAAAATTCTCAACTTTGCTATTATTATGAATAAAAGTACAATTTAGGATAGTTAGACATCGAATTATAATTCCTAGTAATTTAATTGAGTATGATAAATTCTAAAAGTCGGCACTCGTACGCACAGGTCGTCGCGTGGATGTCGCCTACAGGCGACGCTCGTAGCGAAAGGGTTAAAGTCTGGAAGTTTTCGAGAGCGACATACCGATCTCGTATCTAAACCGACCCAAAAACACCCCGATTTCGTTGCAAAGGGTTTTGTTCGGATCTTTTCCACGGGGAATGGACGTCATCGTGTGTTCGCCTATTCCCAGCGATCTCACGCTGGGTTTGCTCGGGAATTCTCTGCAACGACCAGATGTGTCCAGTGTGTACGTTTCAGCAACCGTGAGATCTTTACGATCCCAATAAAGTCGGCCAGCTCAGCGATATTCTTCTTTTTCGCAACGTTACTTCAGACGTTTCCTCGAAAAAGAGGCTGACGTTATGCAAATCGTGTCCACGTTTATGTTGTACGCGGGCATTAAAACGCGCAATCCCGATTTGTATCATTTTTTCCGATTAACCTTCTCGCGTCGTTTCGTCTCGAATCGATGTCGCGAGTCGCGTTACAGTTCTGTTCTCATGGTTGTCGGGCATTCGACATACTTCGAGTCGTCCTGTTAAAATGTTTAACGTTTCCCTCTCGCACGATTTAGATCGATCCTCGGCTATCCCGTAAGATCGTCGGTCGAACACTGGGCTGAAGCAAGTACATTATTCACCGGCCACTGAAGTTGATCCAAGCTTAATGGAACATCAAACTTTCAATAAATTCGCTGCGATGTTAATTATAAATCAGGTTCTCTAATCCCCAGATCTGACCCTGTATTTAAACCCGTTGTGGAATAACATGAGCGATTTATGAAACGATAAGCTCTAGCCTAACGTTTATAAATCACATACGCTATAATCTATTCCATGTATACAATGTGTTTCGCGTGAACCGGGTCATCTAGTTATCTTCTTCGATCCCGATGGCATAAAGGATGCTTCGTGTTTCGTTTCGGTTACGAAAGTGTTATCAAACTGGTTATTAGGTCGAGTCATAAGTAACTTCCGTTTTTTCATCAGACATATATTTTTTGCTGTCAACAACTTACAACAAAAATTTAACAAAATTATATTAATTCATTATGTATTCACCACTATTATATATAACCTTCCTCCATCTTCTTGGCAGTTTATCAATTCCTTCCTTGTAAAATGCGATTGGTTTGGACTGGAAGAAGTTTCCGACAGCCTGCCTGACTTGTTCTTCAGAATTGAAGGTTTTTCCATTCAAAAAGTTTTATAAAGAACAGAAAATGTGGTAGTCTGTTGGGGCAAGATCCAGGGAGTAAGGTGGATGTGGTAAAACAGACCATCCAAGCTGAAGAATTTTTTCTTGAGTCACCCTTGCTGTATGTGGTCGCGCATTGTCGTGTAAAAGAATGACGTTTTTGCGATTGACGAGTGCAAGACGCTTTTCATGGAGTTTCTCTTGCACTCTTTGCAACTGCTGAACGTATCTATCTGCAGTAATCGTTAAATTTGACTTCAACAACTCGTGGTGAATTATTCCTTGACAATCCCACCATACACACAATAAAATCTTTTGCCATGGATATTTGCTTTCGGATCTGATAAGGGTGGTTGATCCTTATCAAGCCACTGTCTTTTGTGGACTGTATCCTCATAGGTAACCCATTTTTCATCGCCTGTTACAATCCTGTTTAAAAAAGGCTTAATTTGTACCCGTGAGAGCAGACTTGTGGCGATTGAGATGCGATCTTCATTATTCCGTTCACTGAGATTGTGAGCTACCCATACTCTTAACTTGCTGACTTTCCCTAATTTCTCCAGGTGGCGATTAACAGTTGATTATGACGTATTCAACCTTTCTGTTATACCTCTTGTTGATTGACGTAGATTTTGCTTCAATATTGCTTTTAAAAGGTTGTCGTCAAAGTCGGAAAGACGTCCCGCCCTCGGTTCGTCTTTTAACCCTTTCGCTTCGGCTGTCCAGTCCACCGAAGTACCGTCACTGAACGAAAGCACGCGTCAGAAATATGCACAGTGCGCGTTTTTCTAAGTCTTAAATAACAATTGTGCTGAATAAAACAATCGCTGCTCTAATGTAACAGGTATATTTACATTTTTAACATGAAAAGGCTTACGAAATTATTAAAATACAGAACTATTAAAATATAAAATTATTAAAATACAAAATATATTTAGATGCCGCCTATAAGCGGCGCTCGTACCCACAGGTCATCTCGTGGGCGCCGCCTATAAGCAGCGCTCGAAGCGAAAGGGTTAAGGCCGTATCTCCAGAACGGAATTTTATAAACCAATTTCTAACTGCCCGATCAGTTATTAGTCGTTCACCATATACAGTGCATATTTTTTCAGCTGTCATCTTAGCACTATTGCCTTGTTTAAATTTCCAAAACATTGCATGACGAATATGTACTTTTTTACACTCATTCCAGAGGTTAAAAATAACAGTTGAACGCAACTAGTATTACACAAAACAGTTGACAAAAGACTAACTAAGGCCTCGTATATATAGTGAAAACAAAAACTTCTTGTCATTGGAAGTTACTTATGACTCGACCTAATAAATCTTGATCAAACCTTGATCGAAGTCACTTTTTTGGAATTTTCAAATTTTCATGTAACTGCTACCATTAGACAGAAGATATTTAAACGGTCTGTTTTAAGTAGAACGTGCCCCGTATATTAAACATACTTTATACACCAGTTAAATCATAGTTCCGAACACGTCGCTACTTAAGATACCAACACCTTTTAATGCAATTTTTGCCACAGTCAAATTGCATCCTGTACCCAATCGAATTTGCGAGTCGCTCGTTTCCGTTACACACTTGGAAATGATCGTGCGCGGCTCGTAATCTTCCGTAGACATCTTTCAAGCCATCTAATAAACAATTACGAGTTATCACTCAGCTTCTCAGGAATATCTCAGGGTAATTACGTTTAATGGCCCGTTTATGTCGTAGTTTATAAGCTTATTGAACGCATGGACGTCGACGGGCCTGTATAGGCCAGTGGCCGATCGCGAATCGAACCCGTGGACCATTCGTGGATCGTTCGAGGTATACCGAAGACACGGGCTGAAATTGGTCACGGGGGTTTACGCGTAATGAAATTCTGATGGGACTCGCACGCGATGGCCGCGCGTGATCGATCCAATCGATATTTTGCGGTCGACGCGGACGCCCGAACGGAAATTCATATTCCGTCAGCCTCGAGGGGTGCCATGACCGAGGAAAACGATTGCGACGATCACGGTTGCTTCCTTTCTTACTGTTTTCTCTCTTTTTTTTTTTTTTTTTTTTTTTAATGAAAGCTGGATGCTGAATTTTGTAGAATTGGCGATCGTACGCGTTGTGGATCTTTAGAATTATTTTCAGGTTGACAAGATGGTCGTGTTAGTATTTGGAAAGAGAGTTTAAGATTTTCTGCTGTTGTGAAACTTTTAGTGACTCGAGATAGAAGTAATTGAAGTATATTTTATTTGTCAGATTGTTTAATAGATAAAGTACAGTAAGACTTTTTCGATTATTTCGTGGAATTTGAAAGTTTAAAATATTGTCTATGTGCAGTACTTTTTTTTAATGAAAGCTGTACACTTAATATTGTAGAATTGGTGATTGTACGCATTGTGGATCTTTAGAATTATTTTCAGGTTGAAAAGATGGACGTGTTAGTATTTGGAAAGAGAGTTTAAGATTTTCTGCTGTTGTGAAACTTTTAGTGACTCGAGATAGAGATAATTGAAGTATGTTTTATTTGTCAGATTGTTTAATAGATAAAGTACAGTAAGGCTTTTTGGATTATTTCGTGGAATTTGAAAGTTATAAATATTGTCTATGTGAAGTATTTTTTTATGAAAACTGTATACTGAATATTGTAGAATTGGTGATCGTACGCGTTGTGGACCTTTAGAATTATTTTCAGGTTGAAAAGATGGACGTGTTAGTATTTGGAAAGAGAGCTTAGGATTTTCTGCTGTTGTGAAACTTTTAGCGACTCGAGATAGAAGTAATTGAAGTATGTTTTATTTGTCAGATTGTTTAATAGATAAAATACAGTAAGACTTTTTGGATTATTTCGTGGAATTTGAAAGTTTAAAATATTGTCTATGTGAAGTACTTTTCTATGAAAGCTGGACGCTGAATATTGTAGAATTGGTGATCGTACGCGTTGTGGACCTTTAGAATTATTTTCAGGTTGAAAAGATGGACGTGTTAGTATTTGGAAAGAGAGTTTAGGGTTTTCTGTTGTTATGAATCTTTTAGTGACTCGAGATAGAAGTAATTGAAGTATGTTTTATTTGTCAGATTGCGTAATAGATAAAGTACAGTAAGACTTTTTGGGTTATTTTATGGAATTTAAAAGTTTGGAATTCTGTTTATTGTAAAGGGAGTTAAAGGATTTCTGCTGGTGTAAAACTTTTAGTGACTCGAGATAGAGATAATTGAAGTATGTTTTATTTGTCAGACTGTGTAATAGATAAAGTACACGAAAACTTTTTGAATTATTTCGTGGAATTTGAAAGTTTACAATTTCGTCTATTGTGATGCCATGTGAAGAAATTTTTTATGAAAACTGTATACTGAATAATGTAGAATTGGCGATCGTACGCGTTGTGGATCTGTAGAATTATTTTCAGGTTGAAAAGATGGACGTGTTAGTATTTGGAAAGAGAGTTTAGGATTTTCTGCTGTTGTGAAACTTTCAGTGACTCGAGATAGAAGTATGTTTTATTTGTCAGATTATATAATAGATAAAGCACACGAAAACTTTTTGGATCATTTCGTGGAATTTGAAAGTTTAGAATTTTGTCCATTGTGATGTCGCGCGAAGTATTTAGTGCCGTGAAGGGTAAATTGTTTAAGTCGATGGTTCACGAGGTGAAAGTGCAAACGTGCAAAGGGATTAGAAGGTGACACAGGTGGAGAAATTAAGACACGAACGACTCTGACAGTGTACGTCAGAGTTTTAATATTCATGAGCTTCTGCGTACACGTTTCGCGGTCGTAAAAAAAAAAGGGAACACCCTTCATCTCGAGTTCCTTTGTTTCGAGCAACAATGGGCTAGATCGCTAAGTTATACCGTGCGTCAAGAGGACACGCTTGAAAGTTCCTTTAGGTCGTCAAATGAAATGAAGGTGATGTGGAGTGCAAGGAACGAAGCTTCTCGCGAACCTAAATCCAAGGGACCGTTATCGTCTGCTGCAAATTTCGTTGACAGAATGTACAGTGGCTCCAAAAAATATTCGTGCACTGTATTGCAAATAAATTCATTTAACTTTAATATTCTGATCTCAATTAATGTTTTTAATAAAACTGTATAGGTATGTGGGGTGTAATAGTATATGTATGGATTAATTTCTTGTTTTATAACTAAATACCATTTTAAGGAAGCGAAATCAACGTTAAAGTTTCAGTGTTTTTATCTCATTTTTTTAACATAACTTTGCATTGATAAAGCGTGATAAAGCGAAACCTTTCAGATAAAAAAAATCTTAGTTTTTAATGCTCTGTCGCCCTGCCATAAAAAAAGATCCCAGAGGTACTTGTGTTCAGAGCATGAAAAATCGCAGAAGCTTTAGTGGTTGTTTTCATCCCCTCTATAAAATTTATTGTTGCTGACAAAATTGCTCCATGCAGAACCCATTATGCTCTATATACATACAAAGTTTCATTGAAATCAGAATTTTAGGATTAGGTGAATCTCCTTATAATATATTGTACGAATACTTTTTGGATCCACTGTACCTGCACGAAATTGTAGGAAATGAGATATATATATATTATTATTATTATTACTGTGCTCTTACAGTAGCATCTATTATATTACGTTTAACGATGTTTATGACTCAGGTTACAATTATTTCCAGGTTTAATTTATTAATATTCTCTCTAGCAATATAAACAGTGTCTGATTTCAAATGGTGAGTTGCAGTTTGAAGAACTGTATAAAGCTTTTAACATACACGTTGCGTATTTAATTATTTCATTAAAAAAATATTGAGTTTTAACTTCATTCCTAGAAGGGTATAAAGATGTGGTGTATAAATTGAAAAAATAATTTATTAATGTATATTAAGCGACGAGAAATGTCTACCTCATCAGTTGAAAGATGATTATATTAATGTGATCTTATGCTTTATATATTCCTCGTCATTATTAACACAAGCATTTTTAAAATTAAAAAAATCACTTCTTTCCTTTAACGATATATTTTTAGTCGATAAATTTAAATAGAATTACATGAAACTACAGTAAAATTTTCAAATTATTTTAAAACGAAGCATTTCAGTTAAAGAACAAAGATATGTGTATTATGCTTTCTATATTCCTCATCATTATTAACACAAGCATTTTTTAAATTAAAAAATCACTTCTTTCCTTTAACGATATATTTTTAGTCAATAAATTTAAATAGAATTACATGAAACTACTGTAAAATTTTCAAATTATTTTAAAACGAAGCATTTCAGTTGAAGAACAAAGATATGTGTATTTTTAACAATAGAAATTCCCTGGTACACCTGTGTCTTCCAAATCGCCCAACAATCACGCGGTGCACGAGCGAAAAAGCTCGATTTACGCAAAACAATATACATGTATATACACGTGACGTTACACTTTTATGGCGTTCAATCGTGCCTGTTCATCCAAATCGAGCAACCATTCGAGGTCTATCGAGGAAAATTTGTTCCGTTCGATCGACGCTGCATTCGTGTACGAGCGTCGTGTGAAAACTTTGTTACATTCAGTGCAAATGTATACAGGATGTTTCAGGAACGGTATACTATTTTACGGTTAAAAATACGTCGAAAGTGTAGAACAAAAATTTTTCCTATGACTTTCCCTTTTCGAGATAATTGAATTAGAAAATTTATGTACGTTTTGGGCTGACAAATATCGTTCTATACTACTTAATTTATTCTATTCAACAGTTTTAACACGTTTGTCGCCACGTCACCCATATTTGGGTGACGCTCTTATTCTTAAAGTTAAATAGGAATTTAAATTGGAATTTTAAAAGGAATTCAATGGAATAAGCATTGAAGTATATAATAGGGTAAGGTTGTTCAAGTCGTACCACTTAAATTTATTTATGTAAGAAAGTTTGACTGTTTATTAATTTAGTAGAGCGAGATAATAGGGCTCAGGTATGAATAAAATAAAGTGAATTGATTGAACCACGAACCGATTGGCTGTAGAGCAATGAAAAAGAGAGAAGGGGAGAGAAGAGGGAAGGAAATGTGGGAAGAGAGAACAAGAGAGAAAGAGGGAGATTTAGTCAAAGGGTTGCAATGGTATAGTACCATGACGAATGTTTCCATTACATTTTACAGTTTCAGAATGCAAAACAAGTAATTTATACAAATTAAAAATATCTGAGCATTGCTGTACCGATGCTAGTAGGTAAATCACATAGAATTGATTGAACCACGAATCGATTGGCTGTAGAGCAGCCAAAACGAGAGAAGGGGAGAAAAGAAGGAAGGAAATGTGGGAAGAGAGAACAAGAGAGAAAGAGGAAGAGAGTGAGAAAGAGAACGAGAAAGATAGTGAGAGTGAGAAAGAGAACGAGAGTGAGAAAGAGAACGAGAATGAGAAAGAGATCGAGAGAGAAAGATAGTGAGTGTGAGAGAGAGTGAGAGAGAGAGTGTGTGTTTGAGAGAGACAGAGAAGCACACGATACAGAATCCCTATAGATAGAAACGAAAGGAATCCCTAGGAAGAGAGACGAAATTACCCGGCAGAGATTGCGTATTCCGTCGCAACGTGGAAATTGGTCGCAATGTCGATCCAGGAAGCGGTCCTCCGGGAAAAAGAACTTTCCTTACCGCCTTTCCGCCTTCCCCCCTCGCTTCTGCCGCCTCTTTCGGTATCCGTGATGATCGCGACGCGAGAACGGGTCACATTCGTAAGAGTTTGTACTCCATTTCACGCGAAACCTGTTCAGATATTTTGTCGCGGATTAAATTATGACCCGGAGTTGTACACCGCGCAACTTCGGAACTGATTTAACTGAACGTCGCTGCCGGATTACACGATCATTCCGCGGGGGGATAAACTCGGGCTAAGTGGATTTACGTGGTGAACCGATGAGTTCCGCGACGCTTCTCGTTGTGTCTCCTCGAACCGTGTCGTTAGCAGTTTCGCGGTAGAAGAAGGGGCCACGAAACGTATCGCGTTTTGATTAACACGTCTTGCGCGGGTGTTTTCCCGCCAGATTCTCACAGCGTCAGCAAAGTGCATTCAGAGGAATGCATTTCTGCAACACACGTTTTGTGGTCATGTACAGTGGCTCCAGAAAGTATTCGTACATTGTATTATAAGGAAATTCATTTATTTCTGAAATTCTGATTTCAATGAGACTTTATGCGTGTATAAAGCATGGAGTAATTTTTTGACGGCAAAATATCTTTTAAGAGGGTTGATAACGAATCTCAAGGTTTCTATGACTGTTCACGCTTTGAATGCAAGCTTTTCTGGGTTCTTTTTTTTATGACAGGGCAATAGAGTATTAAAAGTTAAACATTTTCTATTTGAAAGGTTTTGCTTCATCAAGTACCATTACAAAGTTATCTTTAAAAAATGAGAGGAAACTCAGAAACTTCAACGCTGGTTTCACCCCTTTAAAATGGCATTTAGATGAAAAGAAAAAATTAATATTAATTCATACGTATACCATTACGATTTACATACCCACAAAGTTTTATCAAACACTTCTATCAGACTCAGAATTTCAGGGTTAAACGAATTTATTTGTGACATAGCGTATGAATACTTTTTGGAGCCACTGTATATCGCTCTGGTAAAGGTATCGTTTATGTTAATCATGGCAAAATATCTTTTAAGGGGGCTGATAACGAATTTCAAAGTTTCGATGATTTTTCACGCTTTGAATACAAGCTTTTCTGTGTTCTTTTTTTTTATGGCAGAGCGATAGAGTATTAAAAATTAAATATTTTCTATTTTAAAGGTTTTGCTTCATCAAGCACCATTAAAAAATTATCTTTAAGAAATGAGAGAAAACTCAGAAACTTCAACGCTGGTTTCACCCCTTTAAAATGGCATTTAGATGAAAAGAAAAAATTAATATTAATTCATACGTATACCATTACGATTTACATACCCACAAAGTTTTATCAAACACTTCTATCAGACTCAGAATTTCAGGGTTAAACGAATTTATTTGTGACGTAGTGTACGAATACTTTTTGGAGCCACTGTATATTTGATGTTATCGAAAAAATAATATTGTTAGATATTTATGAAATTAGGAATGTTTCCGTACACCTTTGGCAATTACTGATATATATATACTGAGCGAATGGCGAGCGAAGGCGTTGCGAGCGGACAAGTGTAATGTGATTAATAAAACTATTTAATATCTAAACCTACAACAATACCAAAAAATGAAAACATATACAATATTTACAAATCATAAAACCATGCTCTATATTGTCATCTCGTCTTAAATTTTTGTCCGCCACTGTATGTCGTTAGCGCAAAAAATCATAAGGTAAAGGGTTAAGAGAAGAACAGATAGTTGGTTACGAGTAGGGAGAAGCTCCATTAACCCCTTGCACTACTTTCACGAGTCTGACTCGTGATGAAAGTTTTGTGCCAAACATGAATATCACGAGTCAGACTCGTTATCGACATTTCAGGCCAAAAATGAATATCACGAGTCTGACTCGTGATCCTAATTTCGGTTCAGCTCAGGTCCATTCTCGGTTCTCTATATTAAAATTTATTTCTGATGTGTTTATTATTTCCTTTATTATTATATTTATATTTATATTATTATTAATTATTATTTTTATTCATATTATTATTACATTATTATTATTATTATTATATGTAATAATTAACGTTTTCCAAAAATTTTTTATTCAAATTCATTTAAATTTTCAAAAATTTTCATCGTGTGAAGTAAATATGAGAGCGGGACTATGCAACTCAGTCGTAAGGTATTGTGTTTCAAATTGTACCACTCGAGCTCCGCCGCTCGGCACCTCCCGCAACCATTCCGACGGCCAACTTTGGCACGGCTTTTTCAGAGATTCGCGGTAGTGCAAGGGGTTAAGGGGACTGCATGCTCCCGTTGAGCGTTTAACCTGAACCTAACCCATTTTACATGGCTTGATTGATATATCTCATTATGTCAATCTTTAAATGTCGTGATCTTCGGAAATTCCTCGTTAGACGGTAAGAGAAGAACAGATCTGAAGTGCCACCAGACGTGCCAAAATAAAGTTGTTCCTGCGTCCGTGCATGGATGATGGCAGCGCGTACGCACAAGCAGGCGCGATTCGTCGGCGAACAATGTATAAATTTTCATTCATAAAACCGGCGCGGCTGACCTCGCGAATGCAACACGCTTTTATCAGCCGTAATCTCGTAGTGCATTCGCCTGTCGAGTGGAACGGTTACGTAACCGCTTGGCACGGCTGAATGGACGCGGCTAACGTTGCGGGAAAACCGATTCTTACGGTAGACTAGCACACTTTCTTCACGTGCTTTCAAGCTCTTAGGATCGCGATAGAACGTCGATTATTTGAATGAATTGGTGGACAGATCTGGTCGAATGAATCCGAAGAATCAATTGTTCGTCGTCAAGTGTAATACAGCGAATATGAATTTAACAACTTTCACACGCGAATGTATTTTACGTGAAACAATAAGAGTATTTAATGGGAGAAACGCAGTGTGAGAATAAATTAAACATTTTTGATACAGAAGTTTAAACATATACAGTAGCGGATAAAAGTTTAAGACGGTAAAGTTAAAGAAATTGAACTAATTTATAAGGAACTAGGTTGTTTCGGGCTCCATGAGCAAAATTTGCCAAAACAATTACTATTATTGTAGAAAAAAGGGTTCTCAAGATTATGTATGTAGGAAACAATTAATAAAAGATTATATATTTTAAAATAGTACAAAAGATAGTTAGGTTACAATTACATGAACATTGCGCACGGACTGAACAAAGGATGGACGTCTTCTGTCAAAAAAAAAAGCATTTCGTGACAAAATCGTTTTTACAACAACTCCGTTTCGCTCGCTCACGATCTTCTGCCCTCCGCGCAGGCAGTGCCGCCCCACGAAATAATTTCGCCACTAAACCTTCATAATCTTAAATACTAATTAGTATAAATAAAACTTAATAAATCTATGGGTAATTTCTGGCTCCTACATGTATTATTATTAATAATTACTAATTAAATGTTATTTTGATATTTTTGGGATATTTGTTCGGGAGCACCTAGAACCCCAACTCTGATTTTAAAAAAAATTTTCAAAA
Source organism: Tetrapedia diversipes (assembly GCA_033822845.1). Taxonomy (NCBI): domain Eukaryota; kingdom Metazoa; phylum Arthropoda; class Insecta; order Hymenoptera; family Apidae; genus Tetrapedia; species Tetrapedia diversipes. The sequence continues at coordinate 40,988 of JAOPTO010001428.1, read as the reverse complement.
ACCTTCCCGGGGATATACCTAATAATTTCCCAAATTTTCACGGCGATTGGATGTATGGTTTTTGAATCTATCGAGTACAGACAGACAGACAGACACACATTCATTTTTATATATACAGGGTGTTCGGACAGCCCTGGGCTTAAATTGAAAGAGTAACTCCCTGAGACATTCTAAGACGAAAATCAAAAGTAACGATTTTGCGTTTGAGGCTTTGTTTACGAGTTATAACTAGTTAAAGATATCGTTTAATCCGGACCGTTCGACTCTTGAGCATCACTGTGAACTCAGCGACGTTACCGACCGAGTTGCCTCGGTTACCCGCTCTCAAGAGTCGAACGGTCCGGATTAAACGATATCTTTAACTAGTTATAACTCGCAAACAAAGCCTCAAACGCAAAATCGTTATTCTTGATTTTCGTCTTAGAATGTCTCAGGGAGTTACTCTTTCAATTTAAGCCCAGGGCTGTCCGAACACCCTGTATAGATAACGTGATAAACAAAATTTGCATTCTGTGCTAATCAGTAAATAGTGTTCTACCATAATAACAATAAAAATGAATGTACAGGCATTTAAAGACCATAAAGTTATGTTCTACATTATCCTCTTGTATTAAACTTTTGTCTTAAACTGTAAACCCCTATACGTTTATGGTTGAACATTTAACGCGAGGTTGTTTTCGATCATTTATAGCGGCTATAGTGTGTTTGGATACTCGATCATTAGGCTAACCAAAATTCGGATAATCGACGTGCTACCGTATTAGAATCGCTAAAAAAATAAATACAGGATGTATTGGAGGGATTAATCGATGATCGTGGAGCTGATAAACAAAGGTAAACGCTGAATCGTAGCTGGATATCCGAATAAGATGACCAAATTTTAGGAAAAAATTGTGGCAAATCTGAAAGGATAATTTGATTTCACCTAATTTTACTAATTAATAACTATTTTGTAATTGTTCACGTTTATCTACAAAACTACTTAATTCCTACTTAATGCTTTTTTCTTTAACTCTAGATTCATAAACATTCGTCTCACAGACCGCGCAAAGTACGTAAACACTTGTAACTTTTAAAGTGAAAGAAATAGAAAGATGAACTTCGATTGCTCAGAATAACTAATGCGTTCATTTTAATTTTAGAAAATTAATGATTACTAAAAAAACAACTTTTCAGACTCAAAGTGTGTTTTAATGCTCCTTGTATTCTATAAAACAAAAATCATCTTTAGAATATGTTCGTCTGAGAGATAAATGTTTATGAATAGTGTATCTCCTATGCGTGTTTATGAATCTAGGGTAAAACAAGGAAAGCAAAACATATGGATTATAATTATTCATTTTATTTCTGATTCTTACATCCATATTCTGATATTTCACTGCATTATAGGAAAATGCCAATATTTATGATACAGAAAGTGTTATTTATAACACAAACTTGGAATAAATTTTGTAATCATAACTTACAAATCCAATTTAATTTAACAGAGATCCATTTTTCAAAGAACACGATATAAATAACTCGATGTTTAAAAAAAAATAGACGTTTAATGAATATTTCCTTCGCTGCATCTACCTCGAACATTCATTACCATAGCTCGGTCGTTAATTTTGGTCGCAGCCGGAAAAACGGCGCAACGGAATGATTTATAAACGCGAGCCACTCGGAAAGAAGAATTGATCGATGAAACGAAGAGATAATCAGCCTAATTGTGCACCGAAACGCTGAAAGAGCCGCAAAATTATTAGACTCGATTAGCTGGCGTGGCAGCCGTTTATAATAGGTTGGAGGGAAAGTTCTGTCGTATTTTAAATAAGCATGTAATTTTTCTCGTAAATAAAAAAAGCATCTGGCTAATGAGTCATTAGGATTTTTTTTTTTGTTCTTTTACCTGCTGTATAATATAAAAGGAGTCCTTTTTTACCGTTAATCGTTTACTTGTGATATTTAAAGTGAAAAACGTGTCAGTAAATAAAGTGCATTTACGACACTGCATTTTGTATGAATTCCAAAAAGGAGGCAACGCATCGGTTGCATGTAAAAATTTATGTGCAGTATTTGGAAAAGATATTGTAAACGTTCGTACTTGTCAAAGATGGTTTAGCAAATTTCGTTTCGGGGATCTGAGCCTCCAAGAAAGTGATCGATCTGGACGACCATCCAAGATCGATAATAATGTTTTGCGATCCATGTTGGAAAATAATCCACATTTAACAAGTCGAGAAATTGCAGAAGAGTTTGGCATTCATCGTACAACTGTTAGAGATCACATTAACCCTTTGACTGCGGAAGACTCTGAGCCGAAACGCTTCGCGTCGACGGCGTGCAGCCGGCACTAACTGTCGCTGGGGACTGAATACTTTTTCACACAATCTGAATCTGTTCGGCGGTGTATTCAATTGTAATATTGTACAGAATCAAATTACTGTTACTTTATCCACTCCAAAATTAATATTTTTCAATTTTTTAAATATTTTTTATCTTCAATATATATTATTTATTCGTCAAGGGTAAAGTTTTAAAACGCCATAATTTGATAATTATAATGTATTATAAAATATATAAAATGAAATGTAAAAAACGAACTCCAAACCATACATAACTTTTGTCAAATGGCAGATGAACAGATGAAACGAATTTAAGATATAGGGAAAACTGACGAAATAAACGAGATTTTTCTTGTTGATAAGCAACAAGGTATGTTGTTTCTGAGTGTTACACGGATATGATAAAATAATTTCTTGAGAAATTCAGTAAGACAGCAGTAAATGATTAAAGCCGTCGCCGAGCGCACATGTGCGCCCATAGTCTATATCGACGGCTTGTGCTGGGCGCAAATGTGCGCCCATAGTCTATATCGACGGCTTGTGCTGGGCGCATATATGCGCCCGTAGCAGTCAAAGGGTTAAATCTGTTGGGTTTGTGTCAAAGCAAAGTGTTTGGGTTTCACGTGAATTAACGGAAACGGAAAATACGACAGAACTTTTCCTCCAATCCAACAGTTTATACACGGGGACAAATTGTTTGGGATTGCGAACGATATCGCTGTCCTATTTGATCGTCCATTATAAATCGCTTAACCATGAGGAACGATGACTCCGCTGTGTCATTGATTCCGTAAAGAAACGTGTCTGTGACCAATCGGTAATCACTTGCACCTTCTCTTTTGCATTCCATGAAATTCTTTCCGATCGTTTCACGCAACATTCACTTCTTCTTTACACTGTCGGCCAAAAGTTTTGAAACGCTATTCGTGTAGTTGGATTCTAAACAGAGGAAAGGATTCGTAATCCTGTTGTGTCGAAAATTTCTGCGATTAATCCCGTACTCTGCAATAACCAATAATAATTGGTTGAATATAACTATATTGAAACTACTATATTTGTGATACAGTTTGAATATTACTTTAACTGTAGTTTTAATTCGTAAGCTCGGAGATTACTAAGTATACCAAATATCATTTCGACCCGCCATATTAACGCTTTAGCGACGAATGCAGCATCTCTTTTGTTTGCATTCGTTCAAATTTATTTTATAAATTTAAATATCTTACATAGTAAGAATAAATTTATCGAGAAATTTTATTGATTAGTATAAAATTTACTAATTAATATAGATACACAGGAAATATTGAGATATTTATAAGTTATTAATATAAGAGTATAAATTTATACATGTATAATATATATAAATTATTATATGTTGTTAGAAATTGAATACCGAAATACTATGAGGCAAAAATTAACCACAAAACAGTTTTCTCTTAATGTACTTTCTCAAGGGCTTCTTCTAAGAACCCAAGCCACATCTGCCATTTTAGAAAGTTCGAAAACGTTAACCCTTCGCTTCCATCGCCGCTTATAAGCGGAATCCAAATGTACTTTGCATTTTAATAATTTTATATTTTAATAATTTTGTACGTCTTTTCATATTTAAAATTGTAAATATACTTGTTAGATTAGAGCAATGATTCTTTTATTCAGCACTGTGTTATTTAATACTTTGAAAATATGCACTGTGTTATTTAATACTTTGAAAATATGCACTGTGCATATTTCTGACGTGCGCTTCCATTCAGTGACGGTATATCGGCAGATTGGACAGTCGAAGTGAAAGGGTTAAAAAAACAGAATAAGAGAGCTGAAGGACTCGGACGGGGTTATAAGAATTTCGACCACTACGTTTTGCTCGCAAGGTTCAGTCACAGTTGCCCTTTCTCGCGTTATATAATAGTAATAATAAAATATCGAAGTATTATTTCACAAATAAGAGTCTATTTCATTTAGCAATATAAAAACCCCATACCCAACACAACTTTTTAAGCCTTCCTTTAACACAGTTGCCCTTCCTCGTGCTATGTAATAAAGTATTATAATATTTCAAATAAGAGTGTATTTTATTTAAGCAATATAAAACCCTATTTCCAATATATATAATTTAATCATTTAAATTATAAATTCGTAATTACATATAATAATGTCTCGTCGTCTTTAACACGAATAAATAAATAAAGCATTTATAAATGAAAGAACGCTGTAACATAAAATGTCGCGTTAAGCCTTCCTTTAACACAGTTGCCCTTCCTCGTGCTATGTAATAAAGTATTATAATATTTCAAATAAGAGTGTATTTTATTTAAGCAATATAAAACCCTATTTCCAATATATATAATTTAATCATTTAAATTATAAATTCGTAATTACATATAATAATGTCTCGTCGTCTTTAACACGAATAAATAAATAAAGCATTTATAAATGAAAGAACGCTGTAACATAAAATGTCGCGTTAACGGGGAACGTTGCTCCGTTCGTTAATGGTTTAAGCGTCCGTGTAAAATCGTTTCTTGCGCGGCTCCGTAGCCCGCTCGTAAACGGCCCACGGCTACCACGTCCACGTCTAGCTAGACAATTTGTCACTTCCTTATCACTTGGCCGGCTCTCTCCCTCTGTCTCTGTTTCACTCGCTGGTACTGGCACTGGTGCACTCTCTGGTTACCTACGCGCGCAAGAAACGCCGCGACCGCTCCGGAGGCAGCTCGAGAGCTGCCGTATCGGAAACGGCAGCAGCGTCAATGCTCGCGAGCATCCTACGATCGCCCGTTATCAGCAACGGCGACCGCGGAATCGTAACGCTGCGGTGTTTCCTTCCGGCTACTGCTTGCGTTATCGCCAGCGCCGCGCTTCGATACGCGCGCGAACAAGAGGCGCTCGAGCGAGTGAGATCGCTTTGGAACGCGAGATTCCGCTGTGAATCTCTTCGGTGACGTTGGTATTGTGAAGAGGCGCTTATATTCAGACCACTGTCGATAGCCATCCGTCAGTGACTAAGGAAAACACACATAATCACAGCGTTCAAGAGTCATTTTCCATTACTCACCTTTTCCATAGTCCAGAATGTCATTTTCCATTACTCACTTTTTTCATAGTCTAGAAAGTCATTTTCCATTACTCACCTTTTCCATAGACTAGAATGTCATTTTCCATTACTCACCTTTTCTATAGTCCAGAATGTTAGTTTCCATTACTCACTTTTTTCATAGTCTAGAAAGTCATTTTCCGTTACTCACCTTTTCCATAGTCCAGAATATCATTTTCCATTACTCACCTTTTCCATAGTCTAGAATGTCATTTTCCATTACTCACTTTTTTCATAGTCAAGAATGTCATTTTCCATTACTCACCTTTTCCATAGTCCAGAATGTCATTTCCATTACTCACCTTTCCCATAGTCCAGAATGTCATTTTCCATTACTCACCTTTTCCATAGTCCAGAATGTCATTTTCCATTACTCACCTTTTCCATAGTCCAGAATTGTCATTTTCCATTACTCACTTTTTCATAGTCAAAAAAGTCATTTTCAATTACTCACATTTTTCATAGTCTAGAAAGTCATTTTCCATTACTCACCTTTTCCATAGTCTAGAATGTCATTTTCCATTACTCACATTTTTTATAGTCCAGAATGTCATTTTCCATTACTCACATTTTTTATAGTCCAGAATGTCATTTTCCATTACTCACCTTTTCCATAGTCCAGAATGTCATTTTCCATTACTCACCTTTTCTATAGTCCAGAATGTCATTTTCCATTACTCACTTTTTTCATGGTTCAGAATGTCATTTTCCATTACTCACTTCTTTCATAGTCTAGAATGTCATTTTCCATTACTCACATTTTTTATAGTCCAGAATGTCATTTTCCATTGCTCACCTTTTCTATAGTCCAGAATGTCATTTTCCATTACTCACTTTTTTCATGGTTCAGAATGTCATTTTCCATTACTCACTTCTTTCATAGTTCAGAATGTCATTTTCTATTACTTACCTTTCCCATAGTCCAGAATGTCATTTTCCATTGCTCAACTTTTCTATTGTCCAGAATGTCATTTTCCATTACTCACTTTTTTCATAGTCCAGAAAATCATTTTCCATTACTCACCTCTTCCATAGTCCAGAAATACATCATAGTAAACTAAAGTCACCATGATACCCACCCACAAAAAAAAATCTGTAGAGACTTGAGAAATGGCTTAGGACACTTGTAGCAGTGACCACCGTTCAGTCAAGATATACTTGTTAATAAATTTATTACTGTTGGAAATTCGTGTCTTAAGGAATAAACAAAAATCAATCGCCTGGAAGAAATATTTATGTAAGATCGAGCTATCTGCTGAGGAGGTTCCAGGAACGGGTCAATTGTTTTTCCCTTACCACGCTGTGCGTAAAAATTAGAGGACCCTAACGAACTGTGTCGTTTAGCCTCTTCTGTTCATTCGAGTCTTGCCTCTCGCTGTGTAGAGATCAGGTTCAGAAATCGATATACCTTCCCTTAGAAATAAAGTTTAGTAAATTCTTAAGCAGAAAAGTTATCTTTATTTTATTCCTTTCAATCCATAATCTCCAATAAATAATAATAAGTTAGTAGCATTAGCGTTTTGTTCTTTCGTTGTATTGCGAGGTCGCGTTTCTTCGCGTACTATTTTTATATAATGTTTACGGTGTTTAAATGTCATTAGGTCGTCGAAACAATAAATTGTTCGAAGGTTGCGATCGAATGAACCGGTCGTTTATTAAACCGTGTAATAACTGTGATCGAATGGTACCGGAAAGCGTGTAATTATACGTCGATGGAAGTTCCATGGCAATCGCGTTGCATTGATAACAAACTCAGCCTGTTAATACGTTGTTTCGTAACAAATGTTCGGCTGATAGTGATATTCGACTAATTATTCCATGGACTTATTATAATTTCAATCAGCGATGACTTTCGAACGGTTTCATGTTTTCATTGCCCTAGGGCTCGTTGAAAATTATTCATGCTGGCATTTGCACTTCGTGATTGTTACGTGATGTCAGTAATTTGCCTAGATTCATACGATAGAAATTATACGTGGAATTGATTGCAACTAGATAAATCGCAGAGTAACATGAATATAATAGAAAATATTTATTTATTTAAATAATTCACGGGTGAAACCCATTAGTGTACATATGTAGAGTGTACTAGTTCAAAACTGAGGACATTACATATAAAATAAGAATGAATAATGACAGTATTTAGAATAGTGACACTGCAATATAAAATAATAAAAAATATTTATAAAACAAAATATATATTGTAATGACATACGTGTATATGTAACATTTTTATATCAGATAGATACAGTAGAACCTTCTTCATCCGAATATCTGATACCTGAATATTTTATCCAAATGTTCTATTATCATAATAAAGTGTTGTTAGATAATAGTTCGTCACTTTAAAATGATACGAAATTGAACAATGAAAATGATACAAGATACATAAATGTTTAAAGAAATTTTTTAATTTCTATGAAATTAAGATAAAGTAATTGTTATCTTATTCGAAAATTCTTTCATTTCAACATTTCTGTCTCTCTGTTAGCTTACATATGAGAGATTCTACTGTACACTGTTTCGCTGCGCCCAAGAAGCGGTACCGCAAACCTGTTTGGTATTTTTATTTTATACCACTTAAAAATCACTCTGTTAGGTATTAATTTATTTCAAGCGTCAGGTCAAGAACCTAAACTGTACGAGATATTCTAGCGAGCAATTAACACAATGAACGTTTAAAGATACAATATTGTACAATATTTTCAAAAAATTAACACGGTCTGCCTTATTATTTACTTGTACTACTTTATCGCGATTACACCCGAATAATACATTTATCTATTGTTCCACAAGAGAGCAATACTTATAATATATTTAACGTGTTAAATAATATACCATAGAATAGCAATACTTATAATATATTTAACGTCCAAATAATATACCATAAAATAGCAATGCTTATAATATATTTAACGTCCAAATAATATACCATAGAATAGCAATACTTATAATATATTTAACGTCCAAATAATATACCATGGAATAGTAATGCTTATAATATATTTAACGTGTTCAATAATATACCATGGAATAGTAATACTTATAATATATTTAACGTCCAAATAATATACCATGGAATAGTAATACTTATAGTATATTTAACGTGTTAAATAATATACCATAGAATAGCAATACTTATAATATATTTAACGTCCAAATAATATACCACAGAATAGCAATACTTATAATATATTTAACGTGTTAAATAATATACCATAGAATAGCAATACTTATAATATATTTAACGTCCAAATAATATACTATAGAACAGCAATGCTTATAATATATTTAACGTCCAAATAATATACCATAGAATAGCAATACTTATAATATATTTAACGTCCAAATAATATATCATGGAATAGTAATACTTATAGTATATTTAACGTCCAAATAATATACCATGGAATAGTAATAGTTATAATATATTTAACGTCCAAATAATATACCATAGAATAGCAATACTTATAATATATTTAACGTCCAAATAATATACCGTAGAATAGCAATACTTATAATATATTTAACGTCCAAATAATATATCATGGAATAGTAATACTTATAGTATATTTAACGTGTTAAATAATATACCACAGAATAGCAATACTTATAGTATATTTAACGTGTTAAATAATATACCACAGAATAGCAATACTTATATTATATTTAACGTCCAAATAATATACCATAGAATAGCAATACTTATAATATATTTAACGTCTTAAATAATATACCATAGAAGTTTCTAATCGATCATTCGATGAATCGAAAAAAGGAGTACCTATCCGCGGATAAGCATACGTTGAAACGAATTTTTCTACGATAGCCGTATCAATGGGAGAAAGGAACAAGGAGCTCGAAATCTGATTGAACGCGTTTGCTCTCGACGTTGAAAGAACTCAGTGGTACGTGCGCCACGTTTTCCATCGCGGTTGCGTGTCAAAGGTTCGCCAAACAGATATTTGCAGCCAAGACGAAGAGCCAGATCCCGCGGGACGCGAAAGGCTGTTGAAGTTGCAGCGTCTTTGATGATTCCGGTGGCTCGTTTGCGATTCGTCGACGCCCATCATAGGAGCGATCGTTCTTCCGTGAACAGGAGAAGAAAAAAAGGGAAAAATAGGTGGGGTGAGGGGGGGGAGAAGAAGAAGCAAGCAAGATGATACACGCGGCGGTAATAACGGTGGCGTAAATGAGAAAATAATTGCTGGCGTCGGTGTAAAAGAAGACTACGGTTACGCACCGTGATCCATTACGGCGTTTAACAAGTTACATATAAATAACACGTCTCGAAGAAGATGAAGGATCAACGGATGTACAGTTACGCGCAAAAGTCTCTGGCCGTTCGTGTTATCGATCTTGTAACACCAACCATGTCTTTACACGGGGCGCACACGCGTTACTGTTGCTAGGGAGTTTGATGCGCCCATAGTTGTTCAAACAACACAAATTTCTACGCGTAATACGTATAATTTGACATTTTTATGAACGTCGAACCGCGAAAGTCGTGTCGCACTAACGACCAGTTTATGCGGTGCGTTTCCTTCGAAATTTTCCAGATTTTAATCGCGTTTACGTTTTACATGCCTTGATGCACGTTTGGTTAACGTCAGTTGCGCAAGGTTTTTAGTTGCTTGACAATCGTTGGTGGAAATAAAATACGTCTTAACGTATTGGGAATGGGGTTTTATATTGCTAAATGAAATGAACTCTTATTTGTGAAATAATATTTTGATAATTGATTAATACTTTTACATAGCACGAGGAAGGGCAATTTTGACCGCAGCCTAGCGAGTTTTGTCACAAGACTAGCAGAACGCAGTGGTCGAAATTATTACAACCCCGTCCGAGTCCTTCAGCCCCTGCAGTTCTGTTTCTCGATGTTTTCGAACTTTCTAAAATGCCAGATGTGGCTTAGCTTCTTGGAAGAAGCCCTTGAGGAAGTACGTTAAGAGAAAGCTGGTTTATGGTTAATTTTTGTTTCGTAGTATTTCTGTATTCAATTTCCAACATAACGTATGAACAAAAATTAATCTCTTAGAGGTAATATAACCCCTTTGTTCTGTTTATTAACGTTTTTGAACTTTCTAAACTGCCAGGTGTGGCTTGGGTTCTTAGAACAAACCCTTGAGAAAGTATTATATGGTAAGAAAAAACTTGTTTATGGTTAATTATTGTTTCGTAGTATTTCTGTATTCAATTTCTAACACTAATTGTTGGAAATAAAATACGTTCTAACGTATAAACAAACGTTAATCTCTTAAAAGAAATATTGTTTCTGTTAGAAGAAGAGGTTCTAGGAACGGGTGAAGTGTTTCCACCAGGCTGCTTCTTTTATCCTGTTTTATTCATTCGAGTTTTGCCTTTCGCTGCGCAAAGATCTGGAACAAAAGGATGTACCTTCCTTTAGAAATAAACTAGTTTAATCTTATAAAGAACGTTATCGTTATTTCTTCCTTTTTACCTGTAATCTCCAATAATTGTAACCAACTCAATGATTAACATGATAGAAACGGATCCGTGAAATGATCTTGTATTTCCACGATTGGTAATGAAACTGTTGAGCGAGGTATAACTGTAGTAATGTGATCGAGCGGATGCGAGGCTGGAAAGGTCAGAGTACTTGAGTTGGGCGATTGTCGCGTGAACGCAGAATGTTTGGGCTCGAATGTTTCTAAGGCGTGAAAGATGAGAACTTGAGAAAACAGTGCGACTGAGAAATTCTGGGTAGTCGTGACCGAATGCGTAGAGTGAGGAAGGTTGACAATTAGAATGAAAGGAAACGAGTGTTTGGAAGAATATATGACGGGGAAAATGCGAGCGCGTGCAAGAAAGTATTGGACGGTGAAGGCAGAAAGTGTTTGACTGTTTGAAAGAAAGGTTTTGATTGTGAAGTTGCTAAGTTGTAAAGTCGTTTAAGTTGTTACTGTAAAATTGCTTTAACCCTCCGACTACTGAAGCTTGGCGGCCTGGCCATGGGTCTTTCGACACCATCACGGATATTCCACTTGTTAGCGACACCGCATTTTGGGTGGTCGCTGAAAAAGGGCCTAGGCCGTAATTTAGGCGAGTGACCGATTTATGACTGGGTATCTGGTGTGCCTGGCGAGAGAACTTGTTGGAAAGTATGAATGCAACCCCAAGGCACCCCTTGACGGCGGACGTCTCGAAGACGTGCAGCCATCAGGCGCCAAGGGTGGTATTGTTTATATTAGTCGCGGGAAAGCCTAAACATTTGCGAGCAACCCGACGTTGCGTCGCCAAAAAGAAAGGACCTTTGTCCTGTAGGATCTGGCCACGGAGTGGGGAAGGCTATGCAGCCTTCGGGAAAGAGGACTGTGATGAACCACACGGCACTTACCCCAGAACCGTCATCAGGCATAGTCCAACCTTTCTTTTTATCATCTTTTCAAACTTTTAAAATCTAACATACACGTATATTTATTATTATTATTCACTCTTCTTTCTTTTCTTTTTCTTTTCATTTATAACCTTTACTATAAATTTTGGGGGCTCGTCCGGGATTGATTAGCCTATAAATTTTGGGGCTCGTCCGGGATAGTCCTTTCCTATAATAATGATGGTGAGGAACGAAGTGTAGCCTTAGGAGAGAACGATACATGTAGGTTGGCAAAGTAATTGTTTTAGGGATACCGAAAGTTGCATGAGCGATGCCTCGAAAGTTCAACACGCCGACAGCTTGATAGATGATCTGGAAATAGATATATCTTGTTATGGATTACCCTTGCGAGTAGTTCGGGAAGCATTTGCTGCTAGCGTATCGTACGATCCACGTCGTGTATTACGATCTTGTGATATATAAGTTTATAAATCGTGTATCTTGAAACGATAGAGTAGGGAAACAAAAGTGTCGCAACATTATATTTTTATCAATTAAATTTAACTATATGTATTTAATCGTTTATCATTAATACACCAATACCCCACATTGCGTCGGGGTTACGTTCCAAAAAAAAACACGACGCAAAGTGAATTAAGATTTTCTGTAGCAAACCATGTAAAGATCGAAGATTGAAACTGAACTCTAAAATTAGCAAAACAAAGTGAAAATAAAACTGTATTAAAATTACGTTGATTTTCGGTTAGAAGAGGAATTACCGAGTTTTTTGGCATGGCGCAATTAGAAACAAAAGTAGAGCCATCTGTTAGAAAACAAGAAAAAAATTCAAGACTCGAATCCAAAACAACGCAACCTCGAAAACTTAACGACGCGCAATGAAAATTCGTACTAATTGAGCAGCGACGCAACATCGAAAAAACGCAAAACGAAACGACGCAAAGCGAGGTATTGGTGTATACTACCCACACGTTTACGGTTAAATAATGTTTTTCATCTACGTACGCCTTACAATTTTTCAATAGTACAAAACCATAATTAAGAGTTTTTTAAAATTCTTCATTTTACAATGAGAATACCCACCCAGTGGTTTGAACGAAGTGTTCAGCGTGGGGTGTATACGTTATAGGATCAAATAGGTATGTAGAATGTATTACTAAAGAGTGTCACTTTAACACATTGTATGCCGGCCCCGCGAAAACGCGGGTTTGGAAGTCTGTTGCTTTAGCGCCGGGTTTGCGATAATACAACATTCTTTTGTTTGGCGATTTGTTTGTTTCTATTTTTCGTTATCGTTAAATTGCATATACACCTAAGTCTGTTTTTACACGGTCTTTTTGTACACGGTTTTGATATAACACGGTTTGAAAATTGAATATTTTTAATTTTTTTACACGATTTTATTCCATTTAGCACGATTTGAAATTTTATGTACTTAAATTTTTTTTGTCAAATTTAATTTTTGCGAAGTATGTTCATATCACAAAAAAGTATTTATGAAAGAAAAAAGTCTGAAACCATCGATAGTATCGATAGTTTGCGAACACTAGCTTAAAGATTTAAGTGAATTCCCCTTTAGCGCGTACAAACAATTTTTACTGGTCAAAGCAAATGTGAATAGCACTAATTTAGGGGAATTCCCTTTATGTGCATACAATAAAATTTACTGGTCAGAGCAATTGAAACGTGTTAATATTTTGTGAACTGTCAATGCAATAAGACGTGTTTGGTAAAGAAATTTTTTGCAGGCAAATTTGATTTTCCATTAAATTTAATTTTAACGCATTAAGATAAAAGGTAAGCCAAAAAATATTTTGTATTTATTCAGTTATTTATGTCTTTTTTACACGGCTTCTTCTGGAACCAATCTACCGTGTAAAAACAGACTTAGGTGTATTTATGTCTTTTTTACACGGCTTCTTCTGGAACCAATCTACCGTGTAAAAACAGACTTAGGTGTACATTGTATCTATGAAATTCTAATCGAAATTTTAAAAACGGTCATTTGACCGGTTGTGGTAGGAATAGTGTTAAACGTGGGTTCGAATTTCACTAGTTTGTAAGAAGATTCTACAGGTTGAATGCTTGAAATTTGTAAAAATTTCTCATCAGAGACGTTCTACCTGCTTGATACTGCCATTAGTTTTATCATAAACGAAATAAATGTTCTTCAATTCCAGTTGGTTCATTATTACACGAGATAAAAGCAAACTAAAGATTCTTACACGTTTACAAAAACAGTAATGCTAAGGTGAAGTGAAAATGTCCTTCTGTTGTTTTTGTTGCTGAACAACATCGTTATATCTGCGCGATATTAATCCGTATTGTATTTATGTTGCTTGATCTAACGATCTACTCGATAAATTGTACGCAGGCACGCAGTAGCATCGTATGCTATTAAACGTTCGTAGTAAGAAATATCCTGTACTTAACTACGAAAATACGATATTCGAGCCTATTTTTATTAAGACCCCTTTACTTGCTCCGACGACTTCTAAAGTTAGCATTAACCTTCTGAGACACCTTACGTATTCTTAAACTTACTCACTTTCTTAGTAAGTTTTACTATCCCCTTAATCTTTGCATTTTCCTGTAATTTGTTCGTAGTAACTCATGAAACAATTAAATTTAATTGTAAAAATGATTATTCCGCTGACAAACGTTTAATTATTCCGTTTCGTTATTCTTCCAATAAATCTTCTGTTCGACGTTCTTCCAACTTTTTCAATTCGAACAGCCAACCGTCACGTTTCGACGAAACAGGGATTACTTGTGTTGCGTCCTAAATTAGGGTAGAGGTACGTACAATAACAACCCTATACCTGCCTCGGTAGAAGAGAAGTGCTTATCAGCCCTCCCTTCCTACAATACCTGTTATCAATTGTGATTGGTTCGGGATTGCCATCACTTTTGGTATAAATATCGAGCCATGTAAGGCATTGTAGAACACACACACAGAACAAACACAAATCAGAGCACAACTCATCAAGAGATACAACTTATCAAGAAAATATAACTATTATAAACACTCAACTCAACTCTATCGTGTTCAATTTGACACCTAACCAACTCCTGATATCAACCTTATCAAGAGAAAAACCTTTCGCCATACTAGGCGATTACAAAATAGTCGGGAAGTATTTGGGGAGTAATACACCGCTCTCGCAGCTAAACCGACGTACAAAACAATTTACAAGGAGAGTGCAAGCCCTTCGGGTCACCGATTTAGTTGAAACCTTGCACACTTGTAGATCTAGTCATTCTGTTCACGAAAATATAGCACTATAGGGCAAACACTCAATATTTTTCGAAGATAATTATGATTAAAGTTTTATTATTACGGTAAGTACAATTCTATTCAAAATGTTTAGCAAGTAATACAATCCTTTACCGGGAACGTACAAGGATTTGTACGTCGCGGACTCAAGTTCGAATCCATGTGGACATTACTAACTTTTTTTCTTTCTTTTTTCAATATATCTTTTTTATTTTCTGTTCATTTTTTATTCATGGAAACACGTTGAATTTCAAATAAATTGTAAATAAAATGACTTAGTAAAAAAATTTCAATTTTATTTGCTACAGTCGTTCATACTAGTACATATTTAACTGATGAAGATTGTGATGTAGAGGCTTGTGAATTCATTGGCTTTTTACTATGGTTCTGGTTGAAAACTGACTGACCGAAGAAATCATTTCGACGCCTACGAGTTTTCTTATCAGTTGTAACATAAACAATTAGTATAAACGTAACGCGAGAAGTTCGACGAAGTCGTTGGCAACGGGAAAGCTTGCTACAGTGTAATTAATACTTGCACGAACAAAAGATTTCATATTTCTGGTTTTTAATTTATATTTTTGTGTTTTTTTTTTGTAGCAGATAAAATTGAAGTTTTTTACTAAGACATTTTATTTACAATTTATTTAAAATTCAACATGTTTCCATGAACAAAAAATGAACAGAAAATAAAAAAGATACATTGAAAAAAGAAAGAAAAAAAAGTTAGTAAAAGTCCACACAGATTAGAACTTGAGTCCGTGGCGTACAAATGCTTGTACGTTCCCAATAAACCATTGTATTACTTGCTGAACATTTTGAATAGAATTGTACTTACCGTAATAATAAAACTTTAATCATAATTATCTCGAAAAATATTGAGTGTTTGCCCCTATAGTGCTATATTTTCGTGAACAGAATGACTAAATCTACAAGTGTGCAAGGTTTCAACTAAATCGATGACCCGAAGGGCTTGCACTCTCCTTGTTAGAACAAACGAAAGCGTTCGAACAATTTCTCAGGCCGTTGTATCACCCTGCACCTCGACAAGTTCGATGACCTATCCTCATAATGTCACTTGTTTCGCTTATTTTAGCATCAGTTGTTCCGTTCCTCTTCTCGGTCAGCGTTCATCCTCGTTTTTCCATTCCGCGACGAGAGCCATCATCCTGAAGGATGCCCGACATCTTTGACACGTCAGAACGCCCTTAAGTACCGGTTGCAGAGGGCACCGGCTCTTGCAGCTATTTAATGAGAAACAATATCGCGAGCCAAACAGCCGAAGATTATTGCTCTTGGTAATAAAGTTTCAGATACGCGGGACGTTAGCGATACCTTATTACAAGGTTACTACAATGTGGCCAGTTTTATGTCCGCGATACCGTGCGTAATTATTGTCTATCGGCCGCCTCGATGCGTATTAACATTCTGACATAATGGCATGCTATGCCTCCGCTGTTCGCTTCTTCGTTTTAGCCTGGCTCACAGCTCCGTGTATACGTACCCTTATCTTTGGGTTGGCTTGTAAAAATAGATGTACGGTTAAGGTGAGCGCAGGCTCGAAGCGTTTTCAGCGGAAACCTTAAACGGAATGGCGGCCATTGAAAAAATGGCGGCGCGCACTCACGGCCGTTCGCTTAACGATAATAGATATTACCTAAGTGCTAATATTTATACTTAGATAAATTAATACGGCGATTTCGCGGGTCACTTCTTTCTTTTTTTCCACCGGTTACCATCCAGACTTCCTTATTCGATAATTGAAATTTAGGAGAACAAATTGATCGCCTATGGTTATGTCTGTTTCGTTCATTTATCGATGGTTCGACTATCTGCATCGTTTATGAAACCAAATTATCGAGGCCTGTTGGATCGTACGGTGTTACTTAATATTATCGAGTTCCTTCGATAGGACTTTTTAGCGAAAAACGTTTGATGTTAAGTGGATTGTAAAAGATTTTCCTGGCTTAAATGAGCCCCATTGCGCGCACAAGCGTTTGTGGAAATCAGAATTTCAGGATTAGGCGAATTTCCTTTGAACACGTGTAAATGCTTTTTGAAGCATCTGCATATCATAAATCACGGATCACGATTACACCTCAGTTTCAACTGAACTTAATTTATCGTCACTTGAATCTAGGAGAAATGTTTTGCAGATACGTCGTTTTTATATCAGTTGATTAATGGCAATATTTACTACCCTCAATTATTGGAGTTAATCAACTTTTATCCTCCCACAAGGACGTTTAGGTTCTCACGTATATTTGTTGTCAATAGAACCAGGTTTGGAGCGGTAGATCCACTCAAATGTCTTTATCCGATCGCAAACTCCTATTGCACCACCTTAGGCTGTTTTACGCTATTGCATTATTCAAAAACTGTGTATTTAAACTTTTTTAACTTTTTGTTCCTTACATTGTTTCCCAAACTCGCATTTCTTAATTTATCCTCCAGTTAATTTAGGTAAACTATTTTATCGGTTTGGTTAATTTAGCATGAAGATACTTTTCCAATGGATCGTATTTGAGTGTGGGAATGCTACTGTGTTGCCATAATGTTAAGTCGTTTCAACGTATGTTCGTCTCAAATAGATTTTTCGCCAAATCATTAACAGATATTTGTCCAGTCGAACCCTGTGTCTTCTCGAGAAGATTTCAATTTTTTCCCTCATCATTTTAATTCCCAGATCTTTTCGAAGGTGAATTCGCATTAAAATTATTTTTGTCACTTTATTTTGATTGTCACGTTCTACTACTTCGTACACTAATGAAGCCTTCCCTTTATTGAATAAATAAATGAATAAATAAAGGTATGACTATAATAAGGCAATGCTATAATTAAGCATATAAAGCTATCAGAATACGAGGATTGTTGGATTTAAAGTAGGCATATAAAAATGGCTTGTGGTTCCTCGCCTCTGGTATGATGCAGGTAGATTTTCGAACTAACACTTCCAAAGGGTAATGAGCGCGAGGACGACAAAGCAATAATAAAGCTAGTCACTGAGTGGAATTCATACAGAGCGGGTCAAATTTGTTTATTCCTCTCTTGTACTTTTTTTTCTGCCCATCTTTAACACTCGCGAGGGCATTATTGCATATCCGCAATTTCTATTTAACACTACATTTACGGACACTTCTTGTATATCTAAGAAATAGTTATATATCACATAGAATTTAAAATTGCAGAGTTTAGAGGGAAATAGATTAGGGTATGTTTGTATCACTCTATTGATAAAAGTGAAACAAGAAGTCCTAAGAATAATAGTAATTGTTGTTCTAAAGTTTGGTCATGAAGTCTGAAACCCGACAAATTGGCGGGTCCCGTAAACCTCGTGTCAAATTTAAGAAGGATCATGACCAGTGCAGCGTATTGGTGCGGTTATTCCTCTATTACTTTTCGATCCATTTCCCTAGCAATGCTCGCGCCTTCTTTTCGAACTAACATCCCCGAATCAGTGAACACGAGGACGGCAAAGCGATAATAAAGCTAGTCACTCGGTGGAATTTATATCGCACGGGTCGAATTTGTTTATTTCTATTTTTTACCTTTTTATCTGCCCATCTTTAACACTATTCCTACCGACAATTCACGTATACCTATTCCTACCGCGACATTTCCACGTAAGACAAGCTACAAATTTTTCTCAGAAAGGAAACAATGAAAAAAGAAGTGAATATTGAAGAATGTATTATACGTATATTTGAGGAAAAGTCTAAAATTTAAAGGCGATTCAATTATGTTGTACATATGAAATTCTAATCACAATTTTAAAAACGGTCATTTGACCGGTCGTGGTAGGAATAGTGTTAACACTCGCAAGGGCATTACTGCATACCCGCAATTTCTATTTAAATTTAACAAGAACCATGACCAGTGCCGCGCATTGGTGCGGTTATTCTTCTATTACTTTTCGATCCATTTCCCTACCAATGCTCGCGCCTTATTTTCGAACTAACATCCCCGAACCAGTGAACACGAGGACGACAAAGCGATAATAAAGCTAGTTACTCGGTGTAATTTATATAGCACGGGTCGAATTTGTTTATTTCTATCTTTTACCTTTTTATCTGCCCATCTTTAGCACTCACGAGGGCATTATTGCATACCCGCAATTTCTATTTAAATTTAACCAGAACCATGACCAGTGCCGCGCATTGGTGCGGTTATTCCTCTATTACTTTTCGATCCATTTCCCTAGCAGTGCTCGCGCCTTCTTTTCGAACTAACATCCCCGAATCA
Source organism: Tetrapedia diversipes (assembly GCA_033822845.1). Taxonomy (NCBI): domain Eukaryota; kingdom Metazoa; phylum Arthropoda; class Insecta; order Hymenoptera; family Apidae; genus Tetrapedia; species Tetrapedia diversipes. The sequence goes on along the minus strand of JAOPTO010001428.1, from coordinate 21,693 downwards.
GTGAACACGAGGACGGCAAAGCGATAATAAAGCTAGTCACTCGGTGGAATTTATATCGCACGGGTCGAATTTGTTTATTTCTATTTTTTACCTTTTTATCTGCCCATCTTTAACACTTGCGAGGGCATTATTGCATATCCTCAATTGCTATTTAAATTTAACAAGAACCATGACCATTGCCGCGCATTGGTGCGGTTATTCCTCTATTACTTTTCGATCCATTTCCCTAGCAATGCTCGCGCCTTCTTTTCGAACTAACATCCCCGAACCAGTGAACACGAGGACGGTAAAGCGATAATAAAGCTAGTTACTCGGTGGAATTTATATAGCACGGGTCGCATTTGTTTATTTCTATTTTTTACCTTTTTATCTACCCATCTTTAACACTCACGAGGGCATTATTGCATACCCGCAATTTCTATTTAAATTTAACAAGAACCATGACCAGTGCCGCGCATTGGTGCGATTATTCCTCTATTACTTTTCGATCCACTTCCCTAGCAGTGCTCGCGCCTTCCCGTTTCCACCCCCGGCACGCATAAAGCGCCGTGTGTATGCGCGCGTTATCACGGGCGTAATAATGGCGCATACTTTACGATCGTATATGCACAGTATCGCTGGCAGCAGCGAGAGGCGGTCTCCGAGACGGGATTCCCGTTTAAGTGTTCGACAAATACTGTTACCGCGAGAACACGGCTAAAGGGAACAATCCGCTCGCTCTCGCGGCTAGCCGCTTGATAGCGTCGCGATGGCGTCGACGGCGTCGTTCCCTACGGGTTTTACACCGCCTCTCGAAACTTTTGGAGCATATCGTGATCTTTACACAAATAGATAAGGTTTTGCTCAAGCGACGCCGCAGGAAGTGATATTCCAGAAACCTTGTGCGCTATAGCAACGAAATTATGCTCGATTACACAGTATCGGAGGCGAAAATTTTACGGTGACTCGTGTATGTTTGTCAGGTATTCTCATATTTCTTTGAGGTCTGAAGGTTGAAAACATTATTCCGTAACTTTTACTCTATTGAATGTCTATGAGAAATATGAGAAATCTTTGAGAAATTATTCTTTACTTTTTATTTTAATTTTAAATTATTCTGTAATTTTTACTCTATTGAATGTCTATAGGAAATATGAGAAATGTTTGAAAAATTATTTTTTATCTTTAATTTTAATTCTAAATTATTCTGTAATTTTTACTCTATTGAATATCTATGAGAAATATGAGAAATGTAATTTGCAGACTATAGTGTCGATGAAGTTGTAATAAAAAAACGTAGAAGTTTCCTCGATTTGTAGACAAATGTTGAAATAGAGTAGTCAATATTTATAGTAAGTCACTATAAATTGTAATATATCGAGATTTTCGTACAAAATTAATTTAAGAAAATTTAAGCGCAACGACCTATCGTATAACTAAGAAATTTTTATAACGCAACTGGAATTTCAATTTTAAATCTTATTTAAATCATGTATACGAAGCAAAATCGTTTCATTCAATTTGCTTTAGCAGTTCCAAATTTCTCACCGGTATCTACATCAGCTGGAACGATGTTCGAAGTGCAGAAGAGAGCCCATTTTCAATCCGTTCGATCGATTTCCTCACGGTTCGTAAACATCGACTTTCGGCGGCGTTATCATCCCTTGAAACGGCGCTTCTCGCCAGATTTTTATCGTCGTCGTTATCACGATCTTCGGTCCGGATTTACTGGCCACCCTCACCCTTTTATCGCCCCCGAGCACGGTAACCCGTAGGAATTTCCACGAAGATGGGATAGGAACGGTAAACGAACGATATACGAGCAATAAGCGGGGGCGCGACTATTGACGATCGATTGCTAATTAAGTTCGGTTGTTTGTCCACGGTTATTGCTAGTCACTGTCGCTTTTTGCGCTGCCGAAACTGGTCCAGTTGCCAATTGAGGGAACGGTGGTATAGAATGTTACCCGTTGACTGAATTTGCTATCTAGCTGTGTACACATTCCGTGTTGATCGATCGGGATGTCCTGTGACACCGTCGATTCTGTGTACATCAGAACGTTGTGTACACTGTACGCACGCAGAGAGTCGAGTTTCCCTTAATTGTACGGTAATTATTATTCACAATCGAAGAATTTAACCGATTGCCCTCTACAACGTCAGACGAGTTTACCTTCAGAAATTTCCCAAAGCAAAGAATCGAAATTAAACGCCGGTGTAATTTACATACGTTAACATTTACTTAATTCCGGTAAATAATACTCTGTTTAACCGGTTGCGTTCGGACATTTATGTAATTGATACGCATCGTTTAATTAGCGCTTGTCGTTTTTCCGAGCGCAAAGGATTAATTTTCGATTAAATTGGAAGGAACCAATGCCGTGTACACGGAGATCCCGATATGTAAAGCAGCAGCATAGGTTGAATCGTTTCGCGAGGAGTATCTTGAAGGGTAGTACCCTCGTATCGGTTAATTAAACACAGTATTCTTGGCGGCTGATAATTCCTGTCTAGGCTGGCTCCGACGAGCGACCAGGAGTAATTTTGCGAATCGTATGAAATTAGCGCTCGTATTGCGGAACCCGCGTAATTACGAGCAGAGGGTAATCATACTGTCCTACCGATAGAACCTGATACTCTGAATGAAAAGTCTTCCCTTCCTTGCTGCGCGATTATCAGGATACTAAACACAGCTTTCTGTTTAATTTTTAATTCCGCTATGGGTTTCAAGTGTTCTTCGGTTCGATTGAGGCAGAAGAAACCGGACTTTTAATTTAGAATCGAAAGAAAAAGCATGAAACGCGGTTCATAGGGTTAAGAACAGGATTGGAGATATATCAGTGGCCCCAAAAAAAGTATTCGTACACTGTGTTACAAATAAATTCATTTAACCGTAAAGTTCTGATTTCAATGAAAGCGTTTAATAAAATTTTGTAAATGCGTGGAACGTAACAGTATGTTTATGGATTAATTTTTTCTTTTATTAAAATACCACCTTAAGGAGGTGAAGACAACGTTAATGATTGCAATAGTTTTTCTCGTATTTTAAATATAACTTTGTAATGATGTATGATCAAACAAAATCTTTCGGATAAAATACGTTCAGTTTTTAATCTTCTATCACTCAGTCATAGAAAAAGATTCCAGAGAAACTTATATTCAAAGCACGAAGAATCGTTGAAACTTTAAGGACAACTTTTAACCTCTCAAAAAGAATTCTCGTGGAGAAAAAAAATTGCTCCATGTATAACCCATTATGTTCTATACACAATGCAATCTTTCGATGAAATCAGAATTTTAGGATTAGTTGAATTTCCTTGAAATTTAGTGTACGAATACTTTTTGGAGCCACTGTAAGTGCTGGAAGATATCTTAGGTGTGTAAAATAAATGTACAATAAACGTGAGAATTAGGTTAAAGTTGTATTCTGAATTAAGGATTGCAATTTTCATTTTGTGAATACAATTTCTGTGCTGTTTCAATATTTTTACGACGGACTGCGTCTGTTTGAAGTAAAAGCATTATTATAATATTTAGTGTAGTTTAGAAATGTTACTAAATTTTTATTTGCCGAACAAATGTGTATAACTAATGGTTTGTTCGGAAAGTAATTTCGTTTTTTCCTAACACAGGGCTTAATTGTATTTTTTCATAGTCAACTTCACATTTAAGTTGCATGGTCATTATATATATTTGACAGCATATATAGCAAGGCTTGCTTGTGAAAAGTTTCGATTGATTCTACCCAGTAGTTTTTGATTGGTGCCCTATCAAATATGGAAAGTAAAAAGCAACATTTTCGGCATTTTTTACTTTTTCACTATCGAAAAGGTAAAAATGCTGTTCAAGCAAGGAAAAAATTATCCGTTGTGTATGGAGAAGATGTATTGACAGAACCCCAGTGCCAAAACTGGTTTACAAAATTTCGATCCGACAATTTTGATGTTGAAGATGTATCACGTTCTGGAAGGCCAGTTGAGGCTGATGAAGACACAATAAAGGCATTAATTGATGCAAATCGGCGAATAACAACTCGTAAGATCGCTAAGAGATTAAATTTATCGAATTCGACCGTTCATGATCATTTGAAACGCTTAGGTTTAACCCTTTTAGTACCGAACGACGATATATCGTTGCGTATGCCATGGCACCTAACTATTTGCATCGCGAGAGAGTTCCATTTCAAAATAAATTTGTAAAACATTAAAATGTTCCAATTTCTTCTTTTATTTCGTAATATGATTCTTGTTGAATTTTGTAAATATCATTCTTACTTCCGTTTTTATGAGCTTTTCCCAAAAACCTTAGCAAATTCGTTAAATTTGCTCGGTACTAAAAGGTTTAATCTCAAAGCTCGACATATCATAAAAAAAACGAAATTACTTTCCGAACAATCTAATAGAATTTATTGACGCTATTTTGAATGAAAGTTTTAAAGGTTTTTAGAATCGCTAATGGAAGATATCTTCCGCATTACACACTATTTGATGAAGTTACATGACCAACGATTCCCAGGTCGAATTCCATATTAATGGAGCCCAGCTCAGGGACCAGGTGCCATTGGTTACTGTGGGATTATCGAGCAGCTGGTGTGATCATGGAATTGTTAATATCAATCCTCTTGACCTGGAATTCACTAGCAGCTTGAGTAGTTCCAGTTTATCGACAATTAAGTTCATAATCTACCATTTATACATAGAAAATTCTTCCTTGAGTTGTCAAATAATAGAAATGACTGATGGTTACGTTTCCAATACTCTATATAATTTTATTACCATAAAATTCTAATGTGAAAACTGACTGCCATTAAAATAGATTTCAAAGGATATAAATTTCTGACTTTCAGTTATATTTTCTAAATAGACATTTTCATGTTGTGCATATGGAAATTTGAATCTTAACCCTTTAACCTACAACTACGGGCGTAGCCCGTAATACGATGGTCGGGCCAAATATAAATATTGACGGCGGCGCCCTCCTAAAGTTATAAATATTTCTGGAATATTTGATAAGTAACTACAACCTGATGTAATAATTGTGGCAGATGCAAGTACTGCAAAAAGTTTATTTATACAAAATTATTAATCTGCAAATATTGACGGCGGCGCCCTCCTAAAGTTATAAATATTTCTGGAATATTTGATAAGTAACTACAACCTGATGTAATAATTGTGGCAGATGCAAGTACTGCAAAAAGTTTATTTATACAAAATTATTAATCTGCAATGGTGAGATACAAGTCGTGCGAATGGCTGTGTTTACGTTTTCGGCCCAAAATTTTTGAACGTACAGTGGCTTCAAAAAGTATTCGTACACTATGTAATAAATAAATTCGTTTAACCCTGAAATTCAGAGTCTGATATAAGTATTTGATAAAACTTTATGGGTATGTAGATCGTAATGGTATACGTATGAATTAATATCTTCTTTTCATCTAAATGCCATTTTAAAGGGGTGAAACCAACGTTGAAGTTTCTGAGTTTTCTCTCATTTTTTAAACATAACTTTGAAATTGTACTTGATGAAGCAAAACCTTTCAAATAGAAAATGTTTAATTTTTGATACTCTATCGCCCTGTCATAATAAAAGAAACCCAGAAAAGCTTGTATTCAAAGCTTGAACGATCATTGAAACTTTGAGATTCGTTATCAGCCCCCTTAAAAGATTTTTTGCCGCCAAAAAAATTGCTCCATGCAGGACACACCATGCTTTGTACACGCATAAAGTTTCATTGAAATCAGAATTTCAGAAGTAGAAGAATTTCTTTATAATACAGTGTACGAATACTTTTTAGAGCCACTGAATATAGTAGGTTAAGGGGTTAAGCACAAAGTAAAATATTTCAGCTCTTTTTGAAAACGAAAGTATGATGAAATAAAGATGTAGTACATACTTAACAAAATAAATATATTCTAAATTTATTTATGCACACATGACAAAGCGCGTCGTTTAACAGCATTTCAGTTTTACAAATAAACTAAAAATTAGTTAAAATGAACGAAATGTTTCTGAATAGAGCTGCACAACTTTTAATGCCGAACAGAATACTATCCTAGAAACATACTGCTGCAAGTAAATAATGTTACCCTCTCATTTTCTTGTACAACTTAAAGTAAAACGAACTGCTTCCAATTTACTATTAAATGCGACATTTTACCAAACTCCCTCGCGAACAAACTTACTCGAATACCTATCACCGAGAAAACGCACGGCCAGGTCAAACTTTAGACGTCATCTTGTTCTCATATCCCCTATATCGTTTCTCCAATCCCTTTCGACGAAACGAGTCGAGGACGAAGGAACTTATTGGCCGTCCGAGGATTCAGCGACAATGGCCAAACATGTTAGCGAAATTACTCGCGCAAGGTCCATATTATCGCATTTCCTCGACTCGGCCTCAAGTGCTTCCGCCGCCGTGGAAGTCCAAACGTTTCTTCCCCAATAACGTCCCCGTTGGATGGACAACTCCTAAGTACACTTTGCACGGGGCACTCTGTTTGTACGGGTGTGCCAGTGTGCCGTACAGTAGCGGACAAAAGTTTAAGATCAAAGGGTCAACGGGAATAAATTAATTGATTTGTAAGAAATGGCATAATAAATAAAATTTCTATTTTATGCTAATCGATAAATAGTATTCTATCATAATAACAATAAAAATGACTGTATAAGCAATATTTGAAAATCTATGCTTTATGATGCTAACAGATTTATTATATATATACTATGGACGATATTGTACTTAACATTATAAACTTTAATACTATAATTTACAATACTATCTAACCTATAGAATAATGCTGTATTATACTCTCTATATATTCCATCTCCTTCTCTCTCTCCATAAATATATACTCTCTCTTCTTCTTTCTCTCTACTCTATCTCCTTTTCTCCCTATATATATGTAGTCTCTTCTTCTCTCTCTCTCTCTACTCTTTCTCCTTCTCCCTCTATATATATACTCTCTCTTCTCTCTCTCTTTCTCCGTCTACTCTATTTCCTTTTCTCTCTTTATATATATATGTGCTCTCTCTCCTTCTCTCTTTCTATACTCTATCTCCTTCTCTCCCTCCCCCTCTCTCTTTTTCTCTATACTCTATTTCCTTCTCTCTCTATGTATGTATATATACTCTATCTCCTTCTTTCTCTATGTATGTATATATACTATATCTCCTTCTCTCTCTATATATATATAAGTACTCTATTTCACATGTTCTGTCGTTCACTCTCTACGTCGCACATTTATCGCATACTTTCTCTGATCACTCGCATTTATATACTTTCTCACACATACATTCTACATACGATACTGCGTAACTCAAATTCGCCGTCGCGAACCGTTCGGCTTAACACTTTACATTGTCCTCTCGTCTTAAACTTTTGTCCGTTACTGTACGTCGGCCATCTTTTCGCAGCGGCTCACCTACGAGCGTCGGGACAAAAACAGAGGAACTCATTTTAGCTCGGAGTGCCGGGCGGGTGATCGAGTTACGTTGGAACGGAAGGATCCGCAATTCGATTAAATTCTTGCGTTCCCCGGTAATAAATACAAAGCGCCGCGTGGCACACGGATACACTCGAAACAAACGCAATTTCGAGAGAGAGACGTCGACGTCGGGCTAAGTGGCAATTTGCTTTTCGAGGATCTCTCGATTGCGCATTATTTGCGACGTTCGTCTTGAAATCGTCGATTCCCGCTGGACGATGCAATTTTTCTTTTGAATTCCAAAATTTTTCTTAATACAAGTCATTTATTGTATTTAAAGGGAACCTCTTCGTTTACCTACTGAATAAATAAATAAATTTTGTCCCTTCTAGTTTAGCTCCTTTTACTTTTCTTCTTTTTTGAATCAGCGTTGCATTAATTTGGAAAGCATACTGTAGTATCGTTATCGTTAGATGGATGCTTGTGCAAACTCATAGCTCTGGAGACATGGTTAACGAGGTGGAACATAGAGATTTGTTTCGTGCTGCATATAATCTACTTTGCTTTGTGTAATTCTGTATTCTCGTACATTTTCCGTGCAACTAAGTATAATTGCTAGCCATGAATTACAATAATTAATTCGAACACTCGGAAGCACGTTCATAGGAATGATAGTTATGTATCGAATTCAGGTTTTCATTTAATAAAGCATACAGCTTCATTAATTTCGAGAGTCATACCAATTACCTTGTGGTTGGTGCGAAGGAGATAAAGAGGAGTGTGAAGGAAAAGGGAAGGGACAGCAGTGTTTCCTCTGAGGACTGTTAGTGGACTCATCAGTAAGGCTACCTAGCAGGCCTGTTAGGGATCGATAATTATTTGTATGTATTATGAAAACCAGCTTTGGTTTATTACCATCAGATCTGGGCCTAACCATCGCGTATCCCCTGGGTCAGAGCCTAACCCACTCGAGTGACCATCACCCTTCTACTAGTAAATTTTCTTTCCCGAATTTTTCCCTCCATCTTACAATTGTCCACTTCCCTCTCCCATTTCCTATCTTCCAAACCCTTAAAAGGTGCTTGGCATTCGCCCAAAGATAGTCCCAATACAGCTTCACAACAGAAAATACTAAATATACTAAAAAAAAACATTCTGTTTGGGACTCCACGATTGTTACCGGTGTGTAAAATCGCTCGAGTTCCGGGTGAACTTGCACGTGGTGTGCCGACTAACAAGTTCAAATTCTATACACAGTTATAGTATGATGTACTATACTATAATACTATGATACTGTGAGTCTCTGGTTACTATGTTACTATATTACGAGACTACTATATTACTATTACTCTGATTCTAAGTTGCTATAAGACTCAGAGACTATGAGACTATGTTATTGATACTATCTATCTTACTATGAGACTCCGATACTATGAGACTATGTTCTTACTATTTGACTATGCCCCGGCGCCGAAGTGGCTCAGTTTTATATGGAGGAGTTCGACTGGTCACTCCTCCATACCTCAAGGCGATACGCTAATTGGTTAGAGCCAAAAAGTCAAAACTCCAATCAGCAGTATGCCCTGAGTGCCACCAACCCCCGTTCTTGTGCCCTTAGCACGCGTTTCGAGAACGAGGGTGGGGTGAGCCACTCGGAGCGGGAAGTTTCCCGAATTTAGGCAACGAAGGGGAAATTCCTCTAGGCCCATGTGCCTCTCAAGTGCGGGTGTCGGCTGGGCGCCGGGCCTACTGGAAGTCCCTTATTTACGACATGCTCTTTGCTATTGAGGAACCACGGTTGACTTAGAAATTAAAGCTATTGTCCCTCAGTGGACGTTATGAAAGTTCGACGAAAAAGGTAAAGAAAAGGCTAAAATGTCTTAGTCCTCAAAAATAGCACTACCGGCACGCTCATGTCGTAAATGTCCCAATGGAAACTTCCCGCTGTTGTTTTGTGGGACGGAAGATGCTCTCCCCGTTGAGAGACCTTGGCCGCGTATGCAGCGCAAGGGTCTAACACATTCATTAATTTTAATATAATTTAATAAAAAAAAATATGATCATGACTATTAAAAATTCAAATACAATTGATATTACTAAAAAATGATTTGAGAAAGTTAGTCGGTAGATCCCTCCTAGTGGCGAGGGTAGAAAGGTCGCCGCAACTTCGTTTGATTAATTTCATTGTGCCGATTCGTTGAATACTTTGGTATCTTCCAAGAATTTTGGCAAATTATTCAGTGGTCTTATAAACGTCCACCTCTTAAACTAAATATTTTCAAAAAAGTTCGTAGCACTTAGTCGCAGTATTTTCATCAACGCGATTAAAAGACGCGGGCTAAACTCGAGCTTCGCGAGACTTGAATAGATAAATCCGCGTGAAATTCGCCGGGGAGTGGTTTCTCGCGGCTCCCGAAACGCCCTCGCAATTTGTATTCATTCGGCGTTAATGAAAAGGCTAGATTAGAGGGGCTCGCGAACTTCTCGCGCGAAACTTGGAGATTCTTTTTCCTCGCGCTTGCTTTGTTTAGCGGCTCGTTCCTCGCCGAGGAACAAAGAGAGCTCCCGCCTCGACCCGGCTGTTTTCCGCTGAATTATCCATGAGTTCCTTCAGTTTTTATCCTTCTTAATAAGACAAGGTCTTGCGCTAAGGAAAACCCAATTGACTTCACGAGCAAACCTCGAGTTAACCCGTATAATTTGAAACAATTTTGTGGTCTGATTAGCAAGAAAATGTGTCAGTTTGAATTCGTTCAGTTTCTTGTCGTATTCCAGGCTAGAGCGACTGCAAAAACTGTTTTCGTAACGTTTTCGTTTATTTTATCATTTATTTATCAATCGATGAAATTTATGCGAATTAAATTCTTGCTCGTTCAACCCGTCGATTGATACATTTTTGTTTCACAAATTTGTAACGATTACGGTAAACGTAGATCCTGAGATTCGTCGAACTCGCATTTTCAAACGCCAACTTCTACTTTAACAAGGTAATTCTGGAAGAAGGATTTGCATACCTTAAGCTACATCCCTTAGGAAGGCAATCAGATTCTGTTTCCAGGATCACGCGCGAACGCATTCAGATCAAGTCGGCGCATTTTCTGATAGCCGTAATTCAATGCAAACTCAGCGTATCCGAAAGCACGGGAACCATCCGTGTTCGGCATCGTTTAAACTTCGATTCGATCAAATTGGACGCGTTCTGTTAACACGTCGAGCAACCCATCCCCACACACACACATACCAACCAGTCAAGCATTCGATTCGAGATCAAAGCAGTCGTTCCTGAGATACACTTGATTACAACCTATCAGCTGCCATCCTATCAAAGCCTCCGCCGACGCTTTTCCCCTCCGCCCCTGTGACCCGCTTTCATCGGCAACGAAAACTCTCCGGTTGGCTAATATACATTTAAATTAATCTCCGTATCGATGCTCGCCTCACCGTTCTCAATCTCTCCTTTCTCACGGAGAGAGAAAGAGAAAGAGAATGAAAGAGAGAGAAACAGAGAAAGAGGGAGGAGGGAGGGAGAGGGAAACAAAGAGAGAAAAAGAGACAGTCGAGAGAGAAACAGAGAAAGAGAGATAGTGAGAGGGAGGGAGAGAGAAACAAAGAGAGAGAAAAAGACAGTGGAGAGAGAAACAGTGAGAGAGAAAGAGGCGGGGGAGAGAATTAGAGAGACGGGAACAGAGAGAGGGGGAGAAACAGAGAGAAAGAGAAAGAGATGTAGGGGGTGGGAGGGAGAGGGAAACAGAGAAAAAGAGAAAGAGAGAGATATATAGAGGGAGAGAGGGAGAGGGAAACAAAGAGAGAAAAAGAGACAGTCGAGAGAGAAACAGTGAGAGAGAAAGAGGCGGGGGAGAGAATCAGAGAGAGGGGAACAGAGAGAGAGGGAGAAATAGAGAGAAAGAGAGAGATCTAGGGGGAGGGAGGGAGAGGGAAACAAAAAAAAGAGACAGCGGAGAGAAAAACAGAGAGAGAGAAAAGAGACGGGGGAGAGAGTCAAGGAGGGGGGAACAGAGAGAGAGAGAAAGAGGCGGGGAGAGAATCAGAGAGAGGAGAACAGTGAAAAAGAAAGAGGGGGGGAGAGAGAAACAAAGAGAAAAAGAGATAGTGGAGAGAGAAACAGAGAGAGAGGCGGGGGAGAGAATCAGAGAGAGGGGAACAAAGAGAGATGGGAACAGAGAGAAAGGGAGAGGGGGGGGAGAAACAAAGAGAAAAAGAGATAGTGGAGAGAGAAACAGAGTGAGAGGCGGGGGAGAGAATCAGAGAGAGAGAGAAACAGAGAGAAAGAGAGAGTGTGAGAGCGAGAGAGAGAGTCGTGCAGCGGCGGTTCGAGCATTGATCGTTCAATTTTCTCGTTCATCGCTGCTATTGTCGACGGACTGCCATGCCGTCCGGATACAGAGAGGGCTGTGTGCATGTGCCCTCGTCGACACCCTGCCGGAATGGGAACGGGGGATTTCCATTCACCTGATGCTATTCAGACTTGCCGGCGATGTCTGGCCGGGTCAGCCTGCTCGTGTGTCGACGCCTCGAGTGCACCGGGGAATTTCGGGATCGATACTCTCTGCTGCATTGAACGACGAAATCGGCTTTCGTTGTCGGCTCGAACCCCGCCGGTTTCCATGTCCGCGGGCGCGAACAGAAGATCTCGCGAGTCTATCGCCTCTCGCCCCGACGTTTCGAGGATCTAGGGTCGAAAACGCTTCGCGAGACGTTTCTTGAACATTTAGGCTGCTCGGTTAACACTGGGTTTGCGGGACTCGTCAATTCGACGGGTTTCAAGATTTGCAAAAACAATTGTTGCTAACTTTTATCGATGGAGCGATACAAATGAGATGGGATACGTGGTTTAATGAAATGTTACAACAAAAACGTGTTGGGTTTTATTAAAACAAATACAACAATAAACGTGTGGCTGCACGGACTCGGAGAAATGTTAGTGACTGTCCGTGCGTTCTGGAAAATGGCCCTTAAATATGCTAGCCCCCCGCTAAGGGCTGTCTATAAACTAGGTGAAGGTGGTGACAATCTGGAAACTGTCGAAGGGAGTCTGGGCCTACAAGCAGACAAAAACGGATTTTTTGGTGTTTTATTATTATTTTTCGTAATTCAGAAAGTGTGCGTACATAATGTCTCATGCACTTCAATTCCTCAGGGGACAAGTGAGATTAAACAATTAGATCGTTCTTAATGCAGAAGTTCATATAATTCTCTTAATTATTTATGATTCCTGGTTCGAATAATAAATTTTAAATAAATAAATTTTTCTCTTGTGCATCTTCACATACTTTTAAAAGACAGTTGCGCAGGTTAATTGATTAATGTTATTCCTAGTTGTAGAATAAGTTATTGTACACGTCACTTCTTTTTCACGCTAAGTTTAATTATGTGGTGTTACAATAATAATATTTATTTATTGTTGTGAATAAGAGAATATAATTACAATACTATGTATAAATTTGATTCTTCGCACGATTCTGTTATACGCTACAACTTCTAGTTCAACTTTGTCCTTTTTGAACGAAAGATAATTCTCCATTCTCTTTAAGGGGTGAAATCACCCCTTGAAAATGACATTGGGCACGAACAAAAAATAGGTATGTATTATGGATGATTTACTCTACCTGTACACCAAGTTTCATATTTTTTTGAATTTCCGGGTTCGCAAACTTCCCTTGTCAGCTCTTTTCGACCAGAGAAAACTGTCGCTGGCCCTTGGCCTTTCTCCCACCACCTCGGAAAAGTCTCTCGAGTATGACCATATTTGGGCATATTCCAAAAACATGACCATATTTAGGTATATTTTCAAGGGCCTCGTGCATTTTCCCCAAGCAAGCCTGAACTTTCGCTGTCCACCCCTCACTTTCTCTTGAATTATAAAATTAACTACGATACTACAATTATGTATATTTTTTTGCAAATATTAACTTTTAAAGATTTCACTTAATCAGGTACTGCTCAAATTTCGTCGATACAAGCGAAGTTCCGCTATACTTCGATTTATCGAACACGCTTATATTCCTGGAACTTGGATCGCATGGCATACCATTTATACGAACTCGCGCGCGTCTTTGTCCCGTATCGGAGTGTAGAAACGAAAGAAGGCACGGAGGAACAATTTTGTTTCGGTGAAGCCGCGAACGCGCACATTTATCGAATTGCATACGTGCCTCGAAGCGTATCCTAAATTGTGCCATACTCTCGCCAGCTGCGATAGCGTTTCCATGGCGACTTCGAACCATGGCTGTGCGTGCTCGCAAGCTCGTTTCACTCTCTGATTAAGTCTGCCGGAGGATTTCGCCGTCTGCCCCACAATTTGAGTTCTTGAAACGCATCCTATCTTGGTGTTGTAACTTTATAAGGGAGGAGGAAACGGAAGAAACGGAAAAGGGAAGTTCAGCGGTTCTTAACCTATTCGAAGCACGGAACACTTTTGATTATGCAAGAAAAGGTGTTACAGAAACTTCTGAAACACAGACTACGTTGCTGCGTAAGACTTTAAGTAACTTTTTTATCTGTATTATATTTAGAACGTTAACATTTATACTACAAATCAGTGGAATAAATTTTAGACCTGTATCGAAATTAAATTTGGAATGCTGAAATTTATGCTGGAAATTAATAATATAAATTTGTAATTTAATTAAAATAATTATTTTAATAAAAAATGAATAATTTAAATCGATAGTAAATTTGAAACATTAAAATTTTCACTACAAATAAGTAGTGTAAATTTAGATATATTCCGACAGTAGATTTTGAACGTTAAAGTTCACATTACAAATCAATGGAATAAATTTAGACCTGTATCGAAATTAAATTTGGAATGCTGAAATTTATGCTGGAAATTAATAATATAAATTTGTAATTTAATTAAAATAATTATTTTAATAAAAAATGAATAATTTAAATCGATAGTAAATTTGAAACATTAAAATTTTCACTACAAATAAGTAGTGTAAATTTAGATATATTCCGACAGTAGATTTTGAACGTTAAAGTTCACATTACAAATCAATGGAATAAATTTAGACCTGTATCGAAATTAAATTTGGAATGCTGAAGTTTATGCTGGAAATTAATAATATAAATTTGTAATTTAATTAAAATAATTATTTTAATAAAAAATGAATAATTTAAATCGATAGTAAATTTGAAACATTAAAATTTTCACTACAAATAAGTAGTGTAAATTTAGATATATTCCGACAGTAGATTTTGAACGTTAAAGTTCACATTACAAATCAATGGAATAAATTTAGATCTATATAGGTTGTAGCCACCCTCTGGAGGCGGATTTAGGAGGACCATCAAGGTTACATTATCCGTGGGTCGTCCTTTTTTTTCTATTCGTGTAATGCGAAATTCGATTTGGAGTATCAAGAGAAAACTCCATTTTGGTCCCTTCGGTTTTTCCACGTAAAACACGCGCAAACGCTTTCCGTGCGTCGACCACGCGATAAGAAAGACAAACAATAAGTTGGAGGACACGGTGATTTGAGCCAAGTCAACGGTAATGGATCGCTGTATGGCTTATCATTTTTATTGAGAAAATGATTGAAAAATAATACGGATCGATTTTGCGTAAGCACCGTGTACGTTGTATCTCTGTACGTAATTTGTGCCGGCGCGGTTCAAAATGTTTGACGCTTTATATCTTGATTAAATTGAACGTCGATCGAATCGACGTTTAGATAGCATTCAATTATTTTGGAATGCTGGAAATCGAAATGTTGTAACGTCGGCGATACAGATCTTTGATAGATTGGAAGCTTTCACGATAATTTGCTCGAGCACTTACGGTTCGTTCGATTGTTCGATTCGGACGTTTCGTGAACGTCGCAGCTCAATTTTTCAGGGTAGATCTGATATCAGGTTTGATGTATGATCGAAATCTGAAAAGTTTATTGTCACTCGATATAAAGTGATTCTGTCTGCTTTTCAACAGTATTCAATAATCGTGTTTTTCATTTTAAATTTATAAACTTATAAACGTATTATTTGCTGCTTATCTGAAGTTCTTCGCGATTTGGATTTAATAAGGCAAACATGAATCAGGGGTGCTAATTGCTATCTAAAGATGATAATAAATATTCTGCTCAACCTGGGTTTTTATTTGCTTCTGTAAGTCGATCTTTATTCATTTATTTATTTGGGAATCGACTAACTTTCGACCGTTATGTCGCGTTACATAAAAAGATCGTCACCCTTCGAGAAGTGATGGGGGATACCCCATTTACAACTGATTTTAACGGATTTCATACAACAATAAACAATTTCAAGAGAATTTTTTATGAAAGGGAAATGATTCTAATTTAAGGTTTTTCAATTTGTGGGGTCGAGGAACCTTAGAAGTTCTAGGGTTAAGAAACCCGTCGGTTTCGTCGCGGATCACCCTGTATACACGCGTAGCGGCAAAAAGTCCCGGTGACTCGGACTTATAACGCAATTGTGCGACGTTTAATTCGATAAATTAACCTCTGGTCCCGGTCGTCGTTGGAGTTCATGCGGCAGAAGCGAGAGAAAGAGAGAGAGAGAGAGAGAAAGAGAGTCGAGCGGCTAAACCGCGGCAGGAAATCTCTTCAATCTGCCCTGATGCGCCTCGTTAACGAGCGTTTGTTTTCTTCCGTCGTGCTTGCCGTTTGTTATCCTTCGGTTTCTTTCCTCCTCTTTCCCCCCTTTTCATCCAGCCACGTCCCGCTTTGTTCCAATGTTCCCGTTCCCGTTCCCGTTCCCTTTTCTCGTCGGCCCTTTCGCTAGACTCCGCGTTTTTCCTACTCTTAACACGTTCGTCGCCACGTCACCCATATTTGGGTGACGCTCTTTTTCTTCAAGTTAAATAGGATTTTAAATTAGAATTTTAAAAGGAATTCAATGAAATAAGTATCGAAGTATAATATATATAAATGTAAAATACATAAAATAAAAATAGAAAATTGACATTTTTGCTATTTTTATATATTTTACCCCAGTTTTCTATGCAATCGGATTTGGGCTGAGCGAGAAACTCAGTCGAATCACGCTAGCGCGACGAACCTGTTAAGCGATCCCACAAGCAATCCGAGGGATTTCCTCCTTTCCAAAAAATTCATTTACTATTAGGTAATGAAAACTGTTTACTTTTGAAAAATAATATGGATTAGGGTTTTATGTTGCTTAATAAAATACAGTCTTCTTTGAAATATTATAATACTTTATTATATAGCACGAGGAAGGGCAATCGTGACCGAACCTTGCGAGTTTTCTCATGAGACTAGCAAAACGCAGTGGTCGAAATCTGTGGTGTTAGGCCGAGGATAGGAATTCTCGAGAACACCCCTTTCCACTACGCACACTAATGCTACGCGCACGTGAGCTCAGCGTTTCGGACGATTTTGGGAAATCGAGAGAAAAAACAAATGAAAGTCTTTCTTTTTCGCTCTTGAAGTGCTGAAATCCAGCCTATGTGGAAAGCACTATATTTGAAAAAGTTATCACGAATGTACTATTTCTTCATTACAAGAGCATCCTTCTGTGCTCAAATTGAAAGTTGTACGAAAGAAATACCTAATATAAGGGAAACAAATTTCTGCGATCATAGTAAAAATTATAGTAAACTTTCGAATGTGTAGCCACCACAGTAAGTTTACCAGGTTTCTAAGAAAAATTATAAATTCGGTCATTTTAACCCCCTTGGTAGTTCTAGTGTTAAATAAATAATAAATCCTTGCGTTTCAGTGTGATCATTTCACTGTTCGGCGAAAACGTGTGATTCATCACTTTTTCCCGCAATCTTTCATCCTCGTAGAGACGAACTCAAATTACCCCTTTTCAAGAGGTATCAAACCGTTCTGGATTTCTGTCAGATTTTCCTCGTAAAAAATTGTCACGAAATTCAGAGGCAGCCTGGTGTCTGCGTACTACGTTTTCCACTTGACGAATTTTCCTCTGTCGCACCTCTTTCGCGTCCCTCATCTACGTCCAGCTCAGATGGATCCTGGTAATGGCGTAGTTTCTTGTCGGCGCGGACGTTCTCCTGCGGGAAAGTTTTCTCGGTTCGGTCTTTCGCCCCCCGACGCCATTGACGTCAGATCTTCTTTCACGCAGACCCGTATCGTTTCTCTCTTTTAATGCTCGTTACCTTGCGACCGCTTGAGAACGGTCCGGGCGGTGTAGGACGTTGCGGACGCTTTATCCCGGCGCCAACCGTCTGATGAATTGTTTGTTCGTCTGACAAAATCTACTTCGTGCTACTTGCGTTTCGGTTGCATCGTGTTTCGTCGATCTGTGGCGGCACCCTGGAAACCCATGAAGGAAAGACCAGTTTGTGGTTGTTCCGTCAATTTTACCGCCGACGATTGTATAGGAAAGTTCTGTAAAATGATTTTCGTAGAACGGAAGATGGAATTCAGGTGTGAAAGATAAAAGCGAAACGATTAAATGTTAATAAAAGTATATTTAAAACAGTTTAACAAACACAACTTAAACGACTTTACAACTTAGCAACTTCAACGCTCTTTCTACGTTCACGATCAAAACCTTTCTTCTACGTTAGTCAAAAGCTTTCTGCCTTTACCGTCCAATACTTTCTGCCTCACGCTCGCATTTTCCCCGTCATATATTCTTCCAAATACTCGTTTCCTTTCATTCTAATTGTCAACTTTCTCACTCGATGCGTTCGGTCATGACTATCCAGAATTTCCCCAGTAGGGTCAGTTTGCAGCCGTTCAGATAAAGGTCTTTTCAAACCAACTCGATGTTTACTCTCTCGCTACGTCTATACGTATCAGGGAGTGTTCCACGATATACCTATAGGAAAATTCTATTTTAATGATTTTAGTAGAGCAAAAGATGGGACTCAGGTGTGAATAAATAAAAGTGAAGTGATTAGAATATTAATAAATGTATATTTAAAACAATTTAACAATAACAACTTAAACGACTTTACAACTTAGCAAATTCAACACTCTTTCTACGTTCACAATCAAAACCTTTCTTTCACGTTAGTCAAACACTTTCTGCTTCACCGTCCAATACTTTCTGCCATGCGTTCGCATTTTCCCCGTCATATATTCTTCCAAACACTCGTTTCCTATCATTCTAATTGTCAACCTTTCTCACTCTAAGCTTTCGATCACGACCACCCAGAATTTCTCAGTCGCACTGTTTTCTCAAGTTCTCATCTTTCACGCCTTAGAAACATTCGAGCCCAAACATTCTGCGTTCGCACGACAATCGCCCAACTCAAGTACTCTTCCGACTTTTCCAGCCTCGCATCCGCTCGATCAGATTCCTACACTATAGTCACCCGTAGTAGCGAAAGGGTTAACTAGGCTAAGGAAATCTATATATGTTTCTTTTCTTCTCCCGTGTTTTTCGGTTGCTTTTTTTATATATATTGGGTTGGAGGGAAAGTTCTGTCGTATTTTCCGTTTCCGTTAATTCATGTGGAACCCAAACACTTTGCTTGAACACAAACCCAAGAGATTTAATGTGATCTCCAACAGTTGTACGATGAATGCCAAACTCTTCTGCAATTTCTCGACTTGTTAAACGTGGATTATTTTCCAACATGGATCGCAAAACATCATTATCGATCTTGGATGGTCGTTCAGATCGATCACTTTCTTGGAGGCTCAGATCCCCGGAACGAAATTTGCTAAACCATCTTTGACAAGTACGAACATTTACAATATCTTTTTCAAATACCGCACATAAATTTTTACATGCAACCGATGCGTTGCTTCCTTTTTGGAATTCATGCAAAATGCAGTGTCGTAAATGCACTTTATCTACTGACATGTTTTTCACTTTAAATATCACAAGTAAATGCTGAACGGTAAAAAAGGACTCCCTTTATATTATACAGCAGGTAAAAAAACAAAAAAAATTCCCAATGACTCACTAGCCAGATGTTTTTTTTATTTACAAGAAAAATTACCTGCCTATTTAAAATACGACAGAACTTTCCCTCCAACCTAATAGTTGTTATATATTTTTAGTTGTTTTAAATATCGTATCAGATTCTCCGTCGTGTTGTTGCCCGTCAGGTTATCTTTAACACTTAGCCGACCGAATGAGGAGATTTCCGATTTTTTTCTTGACAAAGCGCTGCCATTGATTCTATTTGATTTTGTTATTAGTTGGTCTTGAACTAGTATTGTTCACAGTTCATCAAATGCATTTTCTGCTTTTTCAAAGTACAATTTTTAATCAATTCAACACTAGCTGAAAATCAACTAATAACAAAGTAAATAGAATCAATGGCAGTACTTTACTGAGGGAAAAATGGGAGATCTCCCCAGTCGGTCGGCTAAGTGTTAAGAGCGGGTTTTAAGTTATGTTCTGTTCGATTTGTGTGGTGTACTGTCTGCAGTCCAAGATAATGTGGCCCGCTGTCAAGGGCACTTTGCGTGTTTCGCAGGTTGGAGGATCCTCTTTGTGTAACATTTCTTTGTCGTCTATCTGACGTATAATAAAGTAACCGTGAGCGAATATTGCCGAATAATTAATTAACATTTTCCTACAAAATTTTGATTTTAAGTGTAATATTTTTTTAAAATGTTATTATACTTAGTCAAAATATACTCTTTTTAATTCACATTTGTTAGCTCTTAAATATTACTGTGTATTCTTTATATATCTGTTTGTTGTTTAATAATAAACGTGACAAACGTAACAAACATTACAGATACATCGAATTAATCTGAAATCCTGAATACGCGTGTGTAGAAAATATTGAAACGAGATATCTCGTGACCAGTGCGCAAATTTCAGAGAATTCATTAAAAATATTAACCCTTTGTGCTTGAGAAGTGACTGTTTAGTCACCAAATGATAGTTTCGGTAATTTTCAGACTTCAGTTAGTTTGTTTATTGGTCAAACTCAGGTTAAACGTATATGTAAATTTTAGTATATCAGTTAACTAAACTAAATGACGTTTAATATAGTAGAATCTTAGTAAATATTTCAAGTTTGAAAATTTGTGAAGTTACTATCTTTAGACGACTAACAGTCACCTCTCCAGTGCAAAGGGTTAATAAGGAAATGTTGCATGAATTTCACTCGTGTACTAAACGCAAAAAGCAAACGTAGCGCGTGCACAGAAGCTTTTCAATAGATTTCGATCCACTGCGTTGCTCGTGCTCGTTGCCAGGCAAAGCAGATAGAGATAAAATTTCCACGATCAGGAGAAAAACGCTGGGACGTTAATCGAGACGGTTTACTAGAGCGCGGCAGACATTCCAGAGGCGGAGAACAATGTGCTCGGCCAGAAGACGCGAAAAGCGGAAGCACTTTGAAAGATGAGGTCTCGTATCAACCGCGACTGTGACGCGTGTACACGCGAGCTTTTTCGTCAACTTCTGAGAAACCATCCTCAATGTGTAGAAATTCTTACGATTATTTATGTTAATATTATTATATGATTAATAGTGAAAGTATAAAATACAAAAAGTAATTCTTAAATTATAAATCTCAGCAATGCATGATTACTCCTAAAGCCGCGTCCACATAGAAGAGAACAGTTCGCGAGCAGCTCGCGAGCAGCACACGAATTGCTCGCGTGCGGTTCGCGAGCTGTTTGCCAACGGAAAATGCAGCATATCCAGACTGGAGCTCGCGAACAGTTACAAGCTTGTTCGCTCTGAATTCATGGGCAGTTCGCTATTAGCTTTTGCCACATACTGTGTTACAAACGCGTCCAGATACGCTTCGAGCTCGCGAACAGTTTCTTTGGTGTACCGCTTCCCGAGCGAACACTGTTCGCTGTTCGCTGAGGAGTTCGCTGCTCGCTGCTCGCTGTTCGCGAACAGCAGTGTGGACGCGGCATAACACGACTCTGCAACTCGGCTCTTCGTTTAACTCTAATGATTTTCAATCCGACTCCGGTACTTTTTCCTTCAAGAAAACCCTTCTAGGCCTTCCCTTTTCCTACCCCACGCTCGCTAAGCATTGTTGACCCATCGGTGGATTGTCGCCAAAGGTTTTTTCCAATTGGACTGGCTTTCATTTAGTCGACCCTTTCGCTATTCCGATCGCTGCCCTTAAAACTACGCTATTATTCTTGTTGGGTTTTTTAACGTTTAATAATAATAATAATAATAATAATACATTCTATAACTATTCTAAATACAATTTGATTAACTATTCTAAAATTCAATATGTCTGTTCGTATGCGCGGATCAGGGTGAACTGTGGTTGCCGAAACATGTGCGGTACAACCACGCTGTTTAATTGTTTTTTTGCATTTCCCCTTCTTTCAATCATACACACACACACTCACACTCAGTTTTCTATCTCTATCAA